>AWOL01S0003822.1:272343-344555 GCA_000715115.1 Nicotiana otophora | reverse complement strand
CCCCCCCGCAGGTCCGGAAATACCAGTAGCATCAGCTTCAACTGTATTTTTCCAACTTCAAACAATCCGTTAACCACCCGGACTCACCCTGAGCCCCTCGGGACCTCAACTAAACATACCAACAAGTCATATATTAACATACAAACTTATACAAATCATCAAATCACCTAAAACAATATCAAAACACCAAAGTACCCTCGGATTGAAGCCTAAGAACTTCTAAACTTCCGAATTTAACAAACGATGTCGAAACCTACCAAACCACGTCCTAATGACCTCAAATTGTACACACACGTCACAAAGGACACCACGAACCTACTCAAATTTCCGAAAATCCATTCCGACCCTGATATCAAATTTTTCACTGCCGACCGAAATCGTCAATTTTTCAACTTTCGCCAATTCAAGCCTAATTCCACTACGGACCTCCGAATCACATTCCGGATGCGCTCCTAAGTCCAAAATCATTTAACAAAGCTAATGGGACCATTAGAATTAAATTCCGAGATCGTTTATACATAAGTCAATATCCGGTTGACTTTTCTAACTTAAGCTTCTAAAAAAGAGACTAAGAGTCTCAATCCACTCCGGACCTGAACCAACTAACCCAGTATATCATAACATAGCTGAAAAACACAAAAGGAAGCAGAAATGGGGAAAACGGGTCTATAACTCTCGAAACGACCGGCCGGGTCGTTACATTTGTGATACCAGAAAACCCAAGAACTTTCTCGAGGCTACACCGAATGCGAATTTCTCTAGGTTCATCTTCATTCCATACTGTCTGAGTATGTTAGAAGTTTCTTTCAAATGATCGATGTGATCTTCTCCCCTTTTGGACTTGACCACCATGTCGTCTATATATACCTCAATTGTTTAGTCCAAAAGGCATGACCCTATAGCAATACATTCCTTGGTGGGTGATGAATGTGGTTTTGCCGTGATCGTTTTCTTCCATAAGGATCTTATTATAGCTTGAGTAAGCGTCCAAGAAACTTAATAGCTAATGCACGGCCGTTGCATCGATGAGTTGGTCGATATAAGGCAACGGGAACTAATACTTCAGGCATGCTTTGTTCAAATCTGTGAAATCCATGCACATCCGCTATTTTCCATTCTTCTTTTTGACCATCATTACGTTAACGACCCACTTGGGGTACTTCGATTCCCTGATGGAACCATTTTTTAAAGGTTTTTCCACCTCATCGCATACTGCATCATTAATTATGGGGTTGAATTTACGTCTGAACTGTCTCATTGGGGGGTGGAGTGGGTCGACATTTAATTTGTGTGTGGCGATTTCCTTTGGGATGCCCGACATATCTGCATGGCTGAAAGCAAACAATTCTACGTTAGCTGTTAAGAATTGACTGAATTTACCTGGTTCCCAAAGCTTGTAGCCGATATAGACCTTCTTGCTATGGTCGTTGAGATCCAACTGAACGTGGTCGAGGTCTTCTATGGTCGACCCAACGGCTTCAACCATATCAAGGTCCTTGATGACCTACTCTATCTCATCTTGCTCCTACCTCGACCCTGTTGATTGTTATGCCTCTTTTTCTTTGTGTTTTCTCTGTTGGGTGGTCGTGCTGTCTAAGGCAATGCGGTAGCATTCCCGTGATATGCGTTGTTCTTCGCGTATGCTGAAACTCCCTCATGGAGTTAGGAATTTAATCACTTGGTATAAGCTGGAGGGGATAACTTTCATGGGATGTATCCATGGTCGTCCCACTATGGTGTTTTACGCAATGGCTTAGTTCATGATATGGAATATTGTCTCCAGAGTTATGCCGCCGGCCAAAATGAGGAATGTAATTTCCCCGTATGTCCATTCAACTACATTGTTAAAACCAGTTAGCGTGATGCAGTGCGACACTATCTTATCTTCGAGTCTCATTTGGGTAAGTACTCAAGGATGGATAATACATGCACCGCTCCCGTTATCTACCATAATGCATATAATATCGGTATTTAAAATTTGTAAACTAATAACGAGTGCGTCATTATGAGGAAAAGTCAAATTGTCGGCATCCGACTTGTCGAAGATGATACTTTCTTCGAGTTCATCATACCGTACGAGGATGATAGATCACTTGATGTAACGACCCGACTTGTCATATTAAGAATATAAGCCCTGTTTGGCACCATAAGGCCCTGTGCAGCTTCTTACTATATGTATTGACTTGCGTGCGTGGTTGAATTCAGTTACCGGATGATTTGGAGTGATTTGGGATACTTGGTCTCCAAAACGGAAGCTTAAGTCTTAGGACTTTTACCATAGTCGGAACAGTGTGAAGACGACTCCGGAATGGAATTTTGATGATGTCAATAGCTCCGTATGGTGATTATGGACTTAGAAGCGTGTCCGGAAAATTATTTGGAGGTCTGTAGAGGAATTTGGCTTGAAATGCCGAAAGATAAATTTTTGGAAAGTTTGACCGGGGGGTTGACTTTTTGATATAGGGGTCGGAATACGATTCTGGAAATTGGAATAGCTTCGTTATGTCAATTATGACTTGTGTGCAAAATTTAAAGTCATTCAGATTGTTTTGATGTGTTTCAGCACAAGATATAGAATTTAAAATTTCATAGTTCATTAGGCTTGAATTGGGGTATGATTCGTGGCTTTGATATTGTTTGATGTGATTTGAGGCCTCAAGGAGGTTCGTGTTATGTATTGGCATTGTTTGGTACGATTGGACGGGGGCCTCAGGTTTGATTCGGGGTGGTTCCGGACCAAGTTTGGGTATTTTGATGCTGCTGGTTGCTGGTTCTGGTGTTGTTCTTCGCGTTCGCGAGGAGCCTCTCGCGTTCGCGAAAAAGGATTTTGCTGTTGGGACTTTGTTCTTCGCGTTCGCGAAGAAGGAAATTTTGCTGTTTGTCGTCTGACTTTAGAGACTCATATCTCGCAATCTGTAAGGAATTTAGAGATGATCCAAAAATAAAAGTTGTAGCTCTTTATGTTTAGTTTTCAGAAAGTTACACCATTTAGAATTTAGAGTTTTGTACAAAAGGTTATGGTGGATACACTATAAGCTGTCCGGGAAAAGTTTGGAAATCTCTGTTGCACAGGGCTGACTTTGGAAGCTTATATCTCGTAATTTATAAGGAACTGGGAGATGAACAACAAATGATAGTTATAGTCCTTGGAGTCGAGTTTTCCGAAAGTCAAACCATTTATCATTTGGAGTTTCGTACAAAAGGTTATGACCATTATACTAGAGGCTGTCTGAGAAGAGTTTGAAAATGACTTTTGAATAATTTGTTCAGCGCGAACGCGAGGGGAGCCTCGCGAACGCAAAACAACAAACCTCTGGGCAGAGGAATAAAGTCCAAATTCGTGTCATTCTTCCATTTTTGGACCAAGGAAGCTCGGGTGAGGCGATATTTCGAGAGTTTTTCAAGAAAAACATTGGGGGTAAGAATTCCTAACTTAATTTTGGTTAAATTACATGAATCTATTGTTGTTTTTATCACTAAATTAGTGAATTGGGTTGAAAAATTTAGAAAACCCTCTTGATTTAAATTTAAGATTTGGAAGTCAATTTGTTATTGGAATTCGATAAAATTGGTATGGTTGAACTCGCATCGGAATGGGTGTTTGGATTTTATGAAAATTATGTCGGGTTCCAAGAGGCGGGTCCCGCGTTGACTTTTGTTGACTTTTTGGAATAAAATTTTAAGTCGACGTATTATTATCCGGAATTATTTTTGATGAATTTTAATGAAGTTGTACAATTAATTTGGATATATTTGAGCTGCCCGGAGGTCAATTCAAGCAAGAATGATATTTTGGAATATCGGCCTAACTTCAAAAAGGTAAGTGTCTTGCCTAACCTCGAGTGAGAGAATTACCCCTTAGGCATCGAGTCTTATGTGCCGTTTGTGAAATGTGAAAAGCCGTGTACGCGAGGTAACGAGTACGTACTCGGGCTTGTATGTGCAAAATATATTGGGTTTAAGTCTTAGGCATATTGTGTAGTAAATTGAATAATTGTTAGCATTTATTTAATCATCTATTTTCCATACCTAAATCCTTGTTGGTTGAACTTATTTTTATATAACTATTTGATGTGACTGTTATTTTAATATTTATGTAATTTCATGAGTTTGTTGGTTTGATAATTCTGGGAATTTGATTTCATTTTGAATTTTCCCTATGCAAATAATTAATTAAGCAAGTTTAAGAAGAAGCGTTAATATAATTATCTAAATTTGAATTAATGAAGGCTTTGATTTATGCTGTATAATTTCTATCTTTGTTGATTGTTTTTGTGGTATTATACACATTGTATGGAGCCTTCGGCTATTTGTTGTGAAATTTATTGATTTGGTTGTATCTTTGGAATTTGGTTGTGGCATTGGGCAAATTGTGATATGAATTGATTTTGTTATGTTGTCGTGATAATTTTCCGTATAAATTATTGTGTTGTGTGAGTTGTTATTTTGAGGATATAAGGGTGGCATTTTGTCACGACCCAAAATCCCACCACAGGCGTCGTGATGACACCTAGTCTCTAATACTAGGTAAGCCGATTTCTATTACATTTTGAAGCCATTTTTTTTAAATAAGTAACCAAAACTAACATCAGAATAAATATCAATATACAACCTCCCAAGATTGGTAGTACTGAGTCACGAACTCTAACTGAATACATGGAATGATCACGAGGACCGAATATATAATACTGTTTGATTACAATTTAACAGTACAATGAAATGAAAAGACTCCAAGGGACTGCGACGACCAAGCAGCTCTACATTGAATCCTTATGATCGCGCTTTAACTCTACTCAAGTTAGATATCTCCAATACCTGGCTCTGCACAAAATGTGTAGAAGTATAGAGTGAGAACACCACAACGGTGCCCAGTAAGTATCAAGACTAACCTCAATGGAGTAGAGACGAGGTACAATCAAGACACTCACTAGTCTAATAACCTGTGCAATATAATATACAAATAATAGGAAACAAATAATAATAAGGGCAGGATAAAACAACTAGTAATATGCACAACAGACAACAAGAATACCATTAATATCACTCAACAATTAACAAACACAATTACACCCAATTAAATCAAGCCCTTTAAATAAATGTCTTTCACATAGTTCTTCCAGATAACTCTCTTTCAAATATAATTTTCTCAAATAATTATTTTTCAAATATAATTCTTTCAATAAATCTTTTCAAATACAATTTTCTCAAATAAATATCTTTCAAATACAATTCTCTTATATAATACTTTCTACGTAAAAATCCTTCCAAATAAATATTTTGAATATAATTCTTTCATTTAAAAAGTCACCATGTGACAAATCATTTCATAATCATCAAGATACGGGTCTCAACCCATTTTTATATTTTTCGTAAACACGGGTCTCAACCCATTTTCATATTTTCACGGCACCTCGTGCCCATAATTAAATAATCATATTTGCCCGGCACCTCGTGCCCTCATTTTTATATTACAACTGCACGGACAATTCACGTGCCAATATCCCCATTTCATATCACAATTCGCGACACCTCGTGCCCACATTTCATTTTATAAACCGCCTGGCAATAGCCACAGGCTCCCAATTTCAATATAAATCAGATTATTATCAATTTATAACAAGACAAGTTGCATAAGGTATAAAAATAAACACAAAAAAATCACAACATCACATGAAAATTATCAACACCAGAACCCCACATCATCACATATCGTCCCAGACAATAGCCACCTTTATCGCTATTGCCACCCTTATCGCTCCTACAGCCACCCTTATCGCTCCGCCCAGACAATACCAATAGCCACCCTTATCCCTCCTATTGCCACCCTTATCGCTCCGCCCAAACAATATTCCAACAAATACAACAGTGAAATACCACCTTTATAACCACATAATATCAACGGTGAAATGCCACGCCTTATCTCCCCAAAATAACAATTCACACAACACAACAATTTACACAGAAAATTATCACAACAACATAATAAAATCAATTCATATCACAATTTGTCTAATGACCACAACCAAATTTCAAATATATAACAAATTAATTAATTTCACAACAAATAGCCCAAGGCTCCACAAAATTGTATATAACACCCCAAAGACAATCAACAGAGATAGAAAATACTCAGCATAAAGCAAACCTTTATTAATCCAATTTTAGATAATTATATAAACACCTCTTCTTAAGCTCATTTAATTAATTATTTATAGAGGAAAAATCTAAAATGGAATTAAATTCCAATAATTATCAAACCAACAAATTCACGGAATTTCATAAATAATCAAATAATAATAACATCAAATTGTCATAATACAACAGAGTCAACAACAAGGATTTAGGCACGACAAATAGATGATTAATTATATGCCGACAATTATTCAATTTACTACACAATATGCTCAAGACTTTAACTCCATAAAATTTGCACATATAACCCAAGTACGTACTCGTCACCTCGCGTATATGGTTTTCAATTACACAAATTGCACATAAGACTCAATGCCTAAGGGGAAATTCTCCCACTCGAGGTTAAGCAAGACACTTACTTTTTTGAAGTTAGGCCGATATTCCAAAATAGCCTTCTTGCTTGAATTGATCTCCGGACAGCTCAAATCTATCCAAATTAATTGTATAACTCCATTAAAATTCGTCGAATACAATTCCGGATGATAATACGTTGACTTAAAAATTTATTTCAAAAAGTCAACAAAAGTCATCGCGAGGCCCACCTCTCGGAACCCGACATAATATTTATGAAATCTGAACACCCATTCCGATACGAGTTCAACCATACAAATTTTATCGAATTCCAATAACAACTCGACTTCCAAATCTTAAATTTTCGTTTTTGGAAATTTTTACAAAAATCTTGATTTTTCCTCCATTAAATCCGAATTAAATGATGGATTCAAAGACATAATCATAGAAATTAATCAAAACTGGATAAGAATCACTTACCCAAACACCCACGCAAGAATTTCTCCAAAAATCGTCTTCTACCGAGCTCCAAATTTGATTTTGAGTTATGAACTCAAACGCCCGTTTTTGGGATTTTTAATTTTGCACAAATAGGCCTTCTTCGCGTTCGCGACCATTGCTTCGCGTTCGCGAAGGCCAAAACCCAACTGCCTCAAATCCTTCATCACGTTCGCGACCTCCTCGTCGCGTTCTCGAAGGCCAACTGTTTCTACCCCATCATTTCCTCTTCGCGTTAGCGAACTCCTTGTCGCGTTCGCGATGACCAGCTGATCAACTCCTTCGCATTCGCGTTCCACGCTTCGCGTTCGCGAAGTCCAAATGAACCCAGGCCCCAATCTTCCTTTCTTCTTCGCGTTCGCGTTGCCTGGGCCGCGTTCGCGAAGGCTTGCCCTGCTCCTTCTCACGTTCGCGTCCACAGCTTCACGTTCGCAAAGGCCAAACCATCAGTCCCTCAAATTCCTCTTCGTGAACGCGGGACTCCCTTCGCGTTCGCGAAGAAGGAAACCAGACTTCAACAACATCAGTCCAAACAGCTCCAATTTGGTCCGAAACCAACCCCGAAACACACCCGAGCCCCTAGGGACCTCAACCAAACATACCATCAAGTCCCAAAACATCATACGAACTTAGTCGAGGCTTCAAACCACATCTAACAATGCCAAAATTACGAATCGCGCATCGAATCGAATTATGAACTTCCAAAACTTCCAACTTCTAAAACTCGTGCCGAAACATATCAAACCAACCCGGAATGACGATAAATTTTGCAGGCAAGTCCCAAATAACATAACGGAGCTGTTCCAACTCGCGGAATTGCATTCCGACCTCGATATCAAAAAGTCAACCCCCCGGTCAAACTTTTCAAAAATTCGACTTTCACCATTTCAAGCTTAAATTGGCTACAGACCTCAGATTCACAGTCCAGACAAGCTCCTAAGTCCAAAATCACCCAACAGAGCTAACGGAACAGACGTAACTCTATTCCGGAGTCGTCTTCATACAGTTCCGGCTACGGTAAAAATCCTAAGACTTAAGCTTCCATCTCAGGGACTAAATATCCCAAATCTCTCCGAATCATCCGTAAATCAAACTCGACCACACACGCGGGTCATAATACATATTGCAAGGCTGCTCGAGACCTTATGTTAATGAACGAGGCATAAATTCTTAAAATGACAAGTCGGGTCGTTACATTCTCCACCTCTTTCACAAACGTTCGTCCTCGAACGTGCTAAGAATTATTCTGCGGTTACCACACTGATGATTTTACTTTTACACATATACTCACGGTTGATTCCACACTACCGCATTTGAGATAAGCATGACAACATCATCTCATTTGAGATTATTTCTTTTATCCATACTTGAAAAACTTTAAGGCTATTTTCTTACGCTCCAATATTTTCAAAAGGCCTGATTTATCACAACAACGCACAATATTAGTCTCAATTGGCTATAGCAACTCGTGCCTATGCACACATCAATTGTTTTTTTTCGATAGTGTTGAAGTAATTCAAAACCTTTTTTGGGGTGCTGCATTATTCCCCGCTTAGGATCATTCGCCCTCAAACACATAACATAACTTATATCTTCCTTTGCAAATCTCAATCCTCCAAATTTTACTAACTCCCAAATTTTTCAAAACTTTCGGCAAAGTCTCCCCTATAATTGGGCCTATCCACCTGCCAGAGTAACACCAAAACAACTCCTAACAATACATTCACAACCCAAAACAATACCACAAGGTATATATCAATAACACCAATCTCAGCATTACAAGCACTACATTATCATAATGATATCAGAACATGAAGCACATCATATGTATGGTCATCACCACATCTCTGGACTTAAAAGTTGTTCATATTTAATTCCAGCATCATCAATTAATCTCATATTAACCACCACCTCATTTTAAATTTTCACAACACTTACAATAGAATGTGAGGCATGAAGACCTCATGATTTCTTACTCGGGTTAATGAGTCACATTTAACGCCACCTGGGCACTCATCTCATAGGTTAAAACTCAATGTTTACAACACCAAAGTGGATGAATATGCACAGAAAAATATACAAAAATTATCAAATAAGCCTAACAGGCATGACTCCCTATTAATACCATTGTACAATTAAATTTCACAAAGAAAATATTTTAAACTCATAAATATTTTACCACAAGGACCTCGTCCTTACATAACTTCCATCGCGGTTTGCAGCCTGGTTTAAATATTTCACATCATGTAAAAATACGAGGATCTCATCCTCAACTCCGAATCACAAGTATGTTGCACATTTTGCCAACTGAAATTTTCAATTTCCTTTCTTTCTTCTTTTCAATATATTTCATAAACAATTTTTCACAACATATAATGAACCCTCATACC
Organism: Nicotiana otophora; assembly: GCA_000715115.1. Lineage (NCBI taxonomy): Eukaryota > Viridiplantae > Streptophyta > Magnoliopsida > Solanales > Solanaceae > Nicotiana > Nicotiana otophora. Next base: position 335,184 of record AWOL01S0003822.1, on the reverse strand, counting down.
AGTAGGGCATATAATTCATAAAAATTGGAATCAATTATTCCGAAACACATTTAACCCATTGTAATGAATAATAAAAAAATTACTTTTGGACTTATAGCCCTCAATGGTGTACAAAATAAAATGACAAACACAGGTTCACATCTTTAAATCTCCCAACAGGGATAAACATATAAGTGGGTCACAATTTTATGAAGCTCGCCCATAAGTGGATCATAATAGGAGGACTCACCTCAATATTGAAAACGGAATCAAATTAAGGGAAAATATCCTTTTATGACAAAAATCAGGATCGTACCTGTAACGTTACCATTTGGTGTATTGACCTCAGCCAAATCATAGCAATTATATCAATGGGTCAGGTCTCCACCTCTTAGGTTCCCACCACCCGCCTGTCCTCCACCTCTAGCTGACTGTGCACGTGGAGTATCAACTGGAATAAAGCTTGTAGCTGGAGTGTTCTGATGAAATCCACCCCTCCCAAGTCTGGGACAATCTCTCATGATATGCCTAGTATCACCACACTCATAACAACCCCTCTAAGGTCGCGGCTGCTCGTATTGAGTCTGTGCCGGATAACTGGAATAACTACCGTAAGAATCTCGTGTCAGTGGTGCACTATAAACTGGAGCACCCTGAGTAATCTGATGTGCGGACTGAGCTGACAGACTGCTCGAGCCTTTACTATAATGGGTTCTAGCTGAAGAGTAAACTTCACTGAATCTTCCAGATCTTCGAGACCTTTTGGCCTCCTTAGACTCCCTTTCCTCGCCTAAAACACCCTCAATTTTCCTTGCAATCTCCATTACTTGTTGAAATAGAGCATCAGTTTGCAACTTTTGAACCATGCATATTTTAGTATCATAATCGAGCCCCTCAATGAATCTGCGGACCCGTTCTCTGATTGTAGGAGCTAAGATAGGTGCATGACGGGCTAACTCACTGAACCTGATAGCATATTCTGACACTGTCATAGTGCCCTGACACAACAATTTAAATTTTGTGTGCAACACATCTCTGAGAGTCTGGGGGAACAAACTCTTTCAAGAATATTTCCGAAAATTAATCCCAAGTTGGTGGTGTTGCATCGGCTGGTCTACCTTCTTCATAGATTTGCCACCATCGATACGCTGCGCCTGACAGTTAAAATGTAGTAAAGGCAACTCCGCTCACGTCCACAATACCCATGGTACGGAGAATACGGTGACAATTTTCTAGAAATCCTTGGGCATCCTCTGTAGTTGTGCCACTGAAAGTTGGTGGATTATATTTCTTAAACCTTTCAAGTCTCTTTTGTTCTTCTTTTGATGCCCCGGGCCTGACCTCAGGCCGAACCAGAATAATAGGTTATACCGGTACTACACCCGGAACTTGACCAACGTGAACCTGCTGCTTTGGAGTTGTGGTAGGAGTCTGAGCTACTCCCCCAATCTGCGAGATATTTGGTGCAACAGAGATCAATCCCGCTTGAGTTAATGTACCAAACATACTCAGGAACTGTGCTATGGTCTCCTGAAATCCTGGGGTAACAACAGGTGCTTCTGTTACCAGTACCCCAACTGGAGCTACTAGTGGCTCCTCAACTGTTGTTCTGACAGGTGCTCTAGTCGCAGCACATGCCCTTCCTCGACCTCTACCTCGGCCCCGGCCTCTTGCAGCCCTAGAAATATGTGCGGATGCTTTCTCAGCTAACTTAGTAGCACGTGTCCTCACCATCTATGAGAGAATGGAGATACAAAGGTTCAAATTCCAAATTCAACAAATTCCGCACGACAGGGATGAAAGAAATGGAAATTTCCTAACAGTTCTGTAGTCTCTCGAAGATAAGTACAGACGTCTCCGTACCGATCCGCAAGACTCTACAAGACTCGTTCGTGACTCGTAGAACCTACGAACCTAGAGCTCTGATACCAACTTGTCACGATCCAAAATCCCACCACAAGCGTCGTGATAACACCTAGTCTCTAAGACTAGGTAAGCTGATTTCTATTACATTTTGAAGCCATTTGGTTTTAAATAAGTAACCAAAACTAACAGCGAAACAAATATAAATATGCAACCTCCCAAGATTGGTAGTACTGAGTCACGAACTCTAACTGAATATATGGAATGATCACAAGGACCGAATATACAATACTGTTTGATTACAATTTAACAGTACAATGAAATGAAAAGACTCCAAGGGACTGTGACGACCAAACAGCTCTACCTTGAATTCTTATGATCGTGCTTTAACTCTGCTCAAGTCCGATATCTCCAATACCTAGCTCTGCACAAAATGTGCAGAACTGTAGAGTGAGCACACCACAGCGGTGCCCAATAAGTATCAAGACTAACCTCAATGGAGTAGAGACGAGGTACAGTCAAGACACTCACTAGTCTAATAACCCGTGCAATATAATATACAAAATAATAGTAGACAAATAATAATAAGGGCAGGATAAAACAACCAGTGATATGCACAACAGATAACAAGAATACCATTAATATCACTCAACAATTAACAAACACAATTACACCCAATTAAATCAAGCCCTTCAAATAAATGTCTTTCACATAGTTCTTCCAGATAACTCTCTTTCAAATATAATTTTTTCAAATAATTATTTTTCAAATTTAATTCTTTCAATAAATCTTTTCAAATACAATTTCCTCAAATAAATATCTTTCAAATACAATTCTTTTATATAATACTTTCTACGTAAAAATCCTTCCAAATAAATATTTTGAATATAATTCTTTCAATTAAAAAGTCACCATGTGACACCTCATTTCATAATCATCAAGATACGGGTCTCAGCCCATTTTTATATTTTTCGTAAACACGGGTCTCATCCCATTTTCATATTTCCACGGCACCTCGTGCCCATAATTAAATCATCATATTTGCCCGGCACCTCGTGCCCTCATTTTTATATCACAACTGTACGGACAATTCACGTGCCAATATCCCCATTTCATATCACAATTTGCGGCACCTCGTGCTCAAATTTTATTTTATAAACCGCCTGGCAATAGCCACAGGCTCCCAATTTCAATATAAATCATATTATTATCAATTTACTAATAACAAGACAAGTTGCATAAGGTATAAAAATAAGCACAAGAAAATCACAATATCGCATGAAAATTATCAACACCACAACCCCACATCATCACATATTGTCCCTGACAATAGCCACCCTTAACGCTCCTATTGCCACCCTTATCGCTCCTATAGCCACCCTTATCGCTCCGCCCAGACAATACCAATAGCCACCCTTATCGCTCCGCCCGGACAATATTTCAACAAACACAACAGTGAAATGCCACCCTTATAACCCCATAATATCAATGGTGAAATGTCACCCTTATCTCCCCAAAATAACAAATTCACACAACACAATAATTTATACAGAAAATTATCACAGAAACATAATAAAATCAATTCATATGACAATTTGCCCAATGGCCACAACCAAATTCCAAAGATATAACAAATCAATTAATTTTACAACAAATAGCTCAAGGCTCAACAAAAATGTATATAACACCCCAAAGACAATCAACAGAGATAGAAAATACTCAGCATAAATCAAACCTTTATTAATCTAATTTTAGATAATTATATAAACACCTCTTCTTAAGCTCATTTAATTAATTATTTATAGAGGAAAAAATACAAAATGGAATTAAATTCCAATAATTATCAAACCAACAAATTCACAAAATTTCATAAATAATCAAATAATAGTCACATCAAATTGTCATAATACAACAGAGTCAACAACAAGGATTTAGGCACGACAAATAGATGATTAAATATATGCCGACAATTATCCAATTTACTACACAATATGCTCAAGACTTTAACTCAATAAAATTTGCACATATAACCCAAGTACGTACTCGTCACCTCGCGTACATGGTTTTCACTTACACAAATTGCACATAAGACTCAATGCCTAAGGGGAAATTTTCCCACTCGAGGTTAAGCAAGACACTTACTTTTTTGAAGTTAGGCCGATATTCTAAAATAGCCTTCTTGCTTGAATTGACCTCCGGACAGCTCAAATCTATCCAAATTAATTGTATAACTCCATTAAAATTCGTCGAATACAATTCCGGATGATAATACGTCGACTTAAAAATTTATTCCAAAAAGTAAATAAAAGTTAACGTGGGACCCGCCTCTAGGAACCCGACATAATGTTCATGAAATCCGAACACCCATTCCGATACGAGTTCAACCATACCAATTTTATCGAATTCCAATAACCTCTCGACTTCCAAATCTTAAATTTTCGTTTTTGGAAGATTTTACAAAAATCTTAATTTTTCCTCCATTAAATCTGAATTAAATGATGAATTCAAAGACATAATCATGGAAATTAATTAAAACTGGATAAGAATCACTTACCCCAAACACCTACGCAAGAATCTCTCCGAAAATCACCTTCTACCGAGCTCCAAATTTGATTTTGAGTTATTAACTCAAACCCCCATTTTTGGGACTTTTAATTCTGCCCAGATAGGCCTTCTTCGCGTTCACGACCATTGCTTCGCGTTTGCGAAGGCCAAAATCCAATTGCCTCAAATCCTTCATCGCGTTCGTGACCTCCTCGTCGCGTTCGCGAAGGCCAACTGTTTCTGCCCCATCATTTTCTCTTTGTGTTCGTGATGACCAGCTGACCAACTCCTTGGTGTTCGCATTCCACGCTTCGCGTTCGCGAAGGCCAAACAACCCCAGGCCCCAATCTTCATTTCTTCTTCGCGTTCACGTTGCCTGGGCCGCGTTCGCGAAGGCTTGCCCTGCTCCTTCTTCGCCTTCACGTCCACAGCTTCACGTTCGCGAAGGCCAAACCATCAGTCCCTCAAATTCCTCTTCGCGAACGCGGGACTCCCTTCGCGTTCGCGAAGAAGGAAACCAGACTTCAGCAACAACAGTCCAAACAACTCCAATTTGGTCCGAAACCACCTCGAAACACAGCCGAGCCCCTCAGGAACTCAATTAAACATACCATCAAGTCCCAAAACATCATACAAACTTAGTTGAGGCTTCAAACCACATCTAATAACGCCGGAAATATGAATCGCGCATAGAATCGAATTATGAACTTCCAAAACTTCCAACTTCTAAAACTCGTGCTGAAACCTATCAAACTAACCCGGAATGATGTCAAATTTTGCACGCAAGTCCCAAATAACATAACGGAGCTATTCCAACTCTCATAATCGTATTCCGACCCCGATATCAAAAAGTCAACCCCCCGGTCAAACTTCCCAAAAATTCGACTTTCGTCATTTCAAGCCTAAATTGGCTACAGATCTCAGATTCACAGTCTGGACAGGCTCCTAAGTCTAAAATCACCCAACGGAGCTGACAGAACTCTATTCCAGAGTCGTCTTCACACAGTTTCGACTACGGTAAAAATCCTAAGACTTAAGCTTCCATCTCAGGGACTAAGTGTCTCAAATCTCTCCGAATCATCCGTAAATCAAACTCGACCACACATGCAGGTCATAATACATATTGTGAGGTTGCTCGAGACCTTAAGTCACTGAACGGGGCATAAATTCTTAAAACTTTACACATTGCACTGTTGATATTATGTGGGTATAAGGGTGGCAATAAGAGCGATAAGGGTGGCTATTGATATTGTTTGGGCGGAGCGATAAGGGTAGCTATAAGAGCGATACAGGTGGCAATAGGAGCGATAAGGGTGGCTATTTTCAGGGACGATATGTGATGATGTGGGATTGTGGTGTTGATGATTTTCATGTGATGTAGGGATTTTCTTGCATTTATTTTTATACTTTGTGCCATTTGTCTTGTTGTTGGTAAATTGATAACAATCTCATTTATGTTGAAAATGAGAGCCGGTGGCTATTGCCAGGTAGAGTATAAAATGAAATGTGGGCACGAGGTGCCGTGAGTAAATAATGAGGATATTTGGCACGTGAATTGTCCGTGCAGTTGTGATATGAAATGTGGGCACGAGGTGTTGTGATGAAATGATAATGATAATTGGCCCGTGAATTATCCATGCAGTTGTGATATGATATGAGGGCACGAGGTGCCGGGGAAATATGATGATTAAACTATGAGCACGAGGTGCCATGAAAATATAAAAATGGGTCGAGACCCGTATTTTTATGATTATGAAATGAGGTGTCACATGGTGACTTTTTAATTGAAAGAATTATATTCAAAATATTTATTTGGAAGGATTTTTATTCAAAAAGAATTATATAAAATAATTGTATTTGAAAGATATTTATTTGAGAAAATTATATTTGAAAAGATTTATTGAAAGAATTATATTTGAAAAATAATTATTTGAGAAAAAATATATTTGAAAGAGAGTTATCTGGAAGAATTATATGTGAAAGACAGTTATTTGAAAGACTTGATTTAATTGGGTGTAGTTATGTTTATTAATTATTGAGTGATATTAGTGGTACTCGTGTTGTCTGTTGTGCATATCACTAGTTGTTTTATCCTCTTCTTATTGTTATTTCTTTCCTGTTATTTTGTATAATANTATTTTGTATATTATATTGCACATGTTATTAGACTAGTGAGTGTCTTGACTGTACCTCATCTCTACTCCACTGAGGTTAGTTTTGATACTTACTGGANGTAAAGCATCCTGGGCGAATAGTACTTCTACCCGGAACTATGAGTTGGATCTCTCTAGGCGAAATAGTTCTACCGGGTTAAGCCACGAAAAACAAGTCTGGGCGTAGAGTACATCTACCCGGAAACTATGAGCTAGGTCCCCCTAGACGAGAAGGTTTTACCTGGGTTACGCTGCATAAAACAACCTCAGCGAAGAGTACTTCTACCCGAAACTATGAGCTGGATCCCCATAGGCGAAAAGGTTGTACCTGTGTTAAGCTACGTAAAATAACCTGGGCGAAGAGTACTTCTACCTAGAATTATGAGCTGGATCCCCCTAGGAGAGAATGTTCTACCCGGGTTAAGCTACATAAAACAACCTCACCGAAGAGTACTTCTACCCAGAACTATGAGCTAGATCCCCCTAGGAGAGAAGGTTCTACCTGGTTTAAGCAACCTGAGCAAAGAGTACTTCTACCTGGAATTATGAACTGAATCCCCCTAGGCAAAACAGTTCTACCTGGGTTAAGCTTCAAAAAGCAGCCTTGGCAAAATGTACTCGTACCCGGAACTATGAGCTGGATACCCCTAGGCGAAATGGTTCTACCTATTTTAAGCTACGTAACATAACCGCATCGAAGAGTACTTCTACTCAAAACTATGAGCTAGCTCCCCCTAGGAGAGAAGGTTCTTCCTAGTTTAAGCTACTTAAAGCATCCTGGTCGTGGAGTACATCTGATTGTGAATTTACATGAAAATATATTTATTGGAAAGTATTATATCCTAAAAATTATTATTGAAAAACCTATAGGCGAAAGAATTTATATTTGAAGGACTTGATTAATTAGTTGTACTTGGGTTCCTAATTCGTCTGAGCAATAATTATTATGTTCTTGTTGCATTGCAGTTATAACTCTGGTTGATTTTGTTGTTATCATTGCTAGTTATTTTTCGGTATTATTTTGTATACTATATTGCACATGTTATTAGACTAGTGAGTGTGTTGACTGTACCTCGTCTCTACTCTACTGAGGTTAGTCTTGATACTTACTGGATATCGACCGTGGTGTACTCATACTACACTTCTGTACATTTTTGTGCAGAGCCAGGTATTGGAGATATCGGACTTGAGCAGAGTTAAAGCGGGATCGTAAGAATTCAAGGTAGAGCTGCTTGGTCATCGCAGTCCCTTGGAGTCTTTTCATTTCATTGTACTGTTAATTTGTAATCAAACAGTATTGTATATTCGGTCCTCGTGATCATTCCATGTATTCAGTTAGAGTTCGCGACTCAGTACTACCAGTCTTGGGAGGTTGTATATTCATATTTATTCTGTTGTTAGTTTTTATTACTTAGTTTCCAAAAAAATGGCTTCAAAATGCAATTGAAAATGGCTTACCTAGTCTTAGAGACTAGATGCCATCACGACGTTTGTGGTGGGATTTTGGGTCGTGACACTTGAGTTTGTGGGTAGTGGTGAACTTCACGTTGTTGATACAAGCGTCATCGTTGCCGCCGATAATCATGTTGATGGTGCGATCTGGTGAGGGCGGCTTTGGAAGTTCTTTGGTATGGCATGCAGGGCTGCATCGTCACTATATGACTAACCGACCGGCGTCCCTCTTTGGTAGCTGCTTAGGAGCGTCCGGTATCTTATCAACCTGTTCTTGGTGTTCTTTCACCTGGTCTCGGAGCGCCTTGTTTTTATTTTCCATTTCTTCCATCCTTTTTAGAATGGCACTATCAATAACATTGTGAGTTATACCTGTCGTTGGATGGAGAGGTTGGTTGCACTGCTCGTCTGTTTGCTGTATCGGGGTTTTTGCAGTCGTGCCTGGAGCGGATTTGTTAAGGACCCTTGTTAGCGTGTCAGTTAACCACGCCTCGAGGAATCTTTTCACAACTGGGATGTCCTTTCCTCTGCAGATGTGGAGGCTCCTTTACCACGGGGTTTTGTTATGGTGTAGTGTGGGGCGGTGATCCATCTTGCCTAGGGGATGCACTGGGCATTGTGTCCTCACCTGCCATTTCGCAACTTTCGTTGATGGCATTCATGAAGTTGGTTAGGAAGTCACTTATTATCCTCGTCCTATCTTTTCGGTTACCTGCCATGTAGGATTTTGTGTACACAAAGAAAGGAGGTCTTGGTTTTTTTTTACGCTAGTTACCTGTGCTAGTTGTAGATCTAGAGGAAACTAAAAGTTTAACTAAGAAATTCTCACAGCCGGCTCCAAATTGTTTGACCAAACAATATCTATCTTGATTCAAATTAGTAAATTTATATAATTAAGGGAATCTTAGTTAATAATAATATCTCTAGATGGAGTTTTCAAAGAAGCAATAAATGTTAGATGGGTTTGGTCGGACAATGGCAATAACATGTAATGACTGTTCTAGAAAACACGAGCAATAATGCAGCATTCAATAGTAATGAACATCAATAAATGATATTTAAGTAAATAGGAGAAATGATTCACCCAATAAATGATGGAATAGATAGATCTTCCTCCTGACAATTAGGAGTGATAGACAAATCCTTGAATATTCGAGTTATTCTTGGATCTAATGGAAAAGTATATACAAGAATCTCAGTGAAAAGGTGATATTTGTTTCTTAGCAAGTGAGAGCCAGATCTTTTAGTCAAAGTATGTTATTTACAAATTAATATCATATCCCCTATCATTGTCTCTTTTTCTATTTATATGAGACATGTTCCGAAGAAACCCTAATAGTACAAGTGCAGAGAATATCTACTAGAATATTCTCTTTAATGTCCTATCTCGAAAACTAGTCGTTACAGCTCTGTCAACGATGCTCGACCTCGATCTCGACCCCGTCCCTTGTTGGCACCTCAACTACGACTCTTGTTGATAATGGCCCTTGTTAACTACGACTCTTGTTAACTCTTCGACCACAGACTTTGCTGCTTCTTGGGCCATCTCGAATGACAACTTGGGAATTCTTTCCTTAGTATTATCTTGGCTTAAATAATCGAAATACAGAGTTTGACCCATACAGTTTCTAAATATGTAAATTTTATTTTGAAAAACTAAAAAATACTATGTCCAAATACATAATTAAAATTAAGAAGTTTGAAATATCACATAAATTGAGTACGAAGGAGTATATCACAACAACATTAAAAGAATTTGTTAATAGTAGAACTGCAATTCCAAGAAAAACAAAAAACTGAGTTACACAAATTAAAGTTAGTCTCTAGTCTCCCTGAGAACATTTTACTAGACCCCAGTTCGTTTGGTGTCATGTATTTTGGACGGCTTAATTTATACTAGTATTGAAATTGTCAAAATATATGCCCAATCGCTTTTTAAGTTCCACTCGATTGATACAGGGAATAAAATCAAGTTGGCCGGCGATTGAACTTTACGTTCCTTTGATTGTGGTTCTTTTATTTGTCAGTGGACATACTTCTTTTTCCTTATTAGTTTTCTTTAATTGACAAAGTGGGTTGATCTGATGGTAAGCACCCTCCACTTCCAACCAAGAGGTTGTGAGTTCGAGTCACCCCAAGAGCAAGGTGGGGAGTTCTTGGAGGGAAGGATGCCGAGTTTCTTTTGGAAACAGCCTCTCTACCCCAGGGTAGGGGTAAGGTCTGCGTACACACTACCCTCCCCAGACCCCACTAGTGGAATTATACTGGGTTGTTGTTGTTGTTGTTGTTGTAATTACAAAAATACCCGATATTCCCGGAAAGACTAAAAAGAGGACGACTACATGGAGTCAACATATTTAAATGCTGAAAATAGGAAAAAATGGTACATTCACGTTGCACTCCATTAAAGAACTCAAGCACCCACCATCCACTACGTCTCCTCAATCAATACTTTTGTTACAGATTTGGATATATCTTAAAATAACAAACGACTTAAAATGATCCGTGTTATCACGGTAAAGTGGTTATAACTATGTTTTCTTCGTGCCATAGTATATCGAAACAGTCTCTAAACATTCACGAGATAAATGATAAGGTATACATACACTGAGGCAACTTCAGGAGTTAAACTCTATGAGTTCAACCATTTAATATTGAATTCATTATATTTTTAAAATTATGAATTCATATCTATTATTTTTGTATTTTTAATAAATTTTTACATATAAATATTTTATCTCGCGTTAAAAGTTATGGGTTCAATTGAACCCATAATTATCACACTGCATCCGCCCCCGTACGTACACTATATTCTCCCAAATCCACTTATGAGATTGCATTTGGTATGTTATTGTTATTGTTGTTATCATGGTAAAATGATAAGAAGTTAATTGAGAATGCAGTTTGCTCTGTGGAAACTATATATGCATGTATATAGCAAAGGATGATTGATGTTTTGGCGAAAATTTGAGTTTACTTCGTCTCTCTACTACTAGGAAGAAAGTGTTGGATCGAGACTTAATACAAAATGCTATTATTTGCTTTCTAGAGAAATTTTTCAGTGTCCGGATATGATATGTGTAATAATTGAGGAGGACAAGAGTGTTAGGAAGGAGACTATATTAATGGATCGTTGCATGGATTCTGATTTCTGAGAGTGCTGTGTTTGATAGAACGATTACAAAAGAAATAAAAAAATAGTTGCGAACTTCGTCAATCTGTTTTTAAATCGCTTGTAGCTAACAAAAATTCTTAATAATCTATCACTAATCCGTTGCCAAATAGAATTAGCGACAAGTATTTTTGTTTAGCTACAGAATATGTCTGTCACTAAATCCTATTTTTTTTTGTAGTGAATTGAAGGAATTGTTAGTCAATATGTATTACTGTAAATAATGAAACAGTAAACTTTCTGAAACCGGAAAAATAGAAACAGAAAATTAGCAACAACGGAATGTCGAAATAATTTCTGGAAAAATAATTTCGGAATAAATCGAGCCCACTGAATGCACAGTGTGTCCTTAAGAAAATTATTCCCCTCAAGTACCCGAGGTGCTGGAATATTATCCTCTCAGGATAGAACGATTTAACTCACCGGAGTGTTGGTACCAAAAACGTCGATGAAACAGCGAACCACTGGAATGCTGTAAAACACACTGAAGATTTTGTGCAGAAGAAGGAGAGTAGAAAATTTCGTAATGAAAGATTCCGAGATTCAAAGCATATTTATAGACTTTCTGGTACTGTTTCTGAAAAGGTTTACAACCTTTCAGAAACAATCATTGCTGTTGGAACAGGTTATTTGAACTATTGCGGAAAAACGGATTTAAAATAATTCGGGAAAGAAACGGACCGGGCCAGGTCGCGTCGCAGGTCCTGGGTTATTTCGGATTGAATTTTCGTTAATTAATTAAATTAATTAATTAAATAATTGAAAGAAATTTTGTCCAAAAAGATTAATCAAACGATCTTTGACCAAATTCGAATCCGGATCTGAATCCGAGTCCGAGCCGAACGAGCGACGACGACGCAAGGCTTACTTTCTTTCCAACCCATTTAACACCAATAGAAGTGTTTTCTCAATATAAGCACATTCACTTTTCTTTCCACCATCAATGAGGAACACGAGTGAGCGACGACGACGATGGCGCGAGGCTTACTTTCTTTCCAACCCATTTAACACCAAGAGAAGTGTTTTCTCAATATAAGCACATTCACTTTTCTTTCTACTACCAATGAGTGACACTTTCCTCTTTCCAAAGTAAAAGAAAGCTCACTTTTCCTCCATTTTTTTCCTTCTATTTTCCATACACCAATCTTTAATCCAAACAGGATCTTGAGTTCGCATGGAGCTCTTGCTGTGTGTTCTATGGTTTTGTCATGATTATTACAATATAGAGTTATGATTCTTCCTTATTTCCGGACAAAGAAAATCTTTGTAGGCGTTTGGACATATAAATGGTAATTTTTTTAAAAAAAGTAGTATTTGAAGTTAAATTGAAAAATTGTATTCGGATTTTAAAATTTTGTTTGGACATGTATTTCGCTTGAAAAATATTAGTAATTTTGTGGGTGGAGAAAAAAAATACAAATACATTTTTAAATTTCTTTTTGAAAAAAAGGAAACAAATGTATAAACAAACGGGGCCTTAAAAAGTTGGGAAGAAAAGTAACCTTCGGAGAATTTTCAGTTTAGTTAGAGGGAGTTAACTAGTCAAAGTGTCAGTCAAACCACGTGCTGACTCTCCTGCAATGCAATGTTATCAATCAGTTTAAACTTTCTTTCTATCTCTCTTCAATTTTCCTTTTAAATTTGGTTGGGTTTCATAGGTTAGACTCCGACTTAGAAATTATTTACCCGAAAAATTGGATAAAATTAAATTTGTATATGGTTTTAAGGATATATGGTATAATTTGATACAAATCGTATAGAAAAATAGAAATACATGTACTCTTGACTATGAAAATGAGAACAGTGAGCAAGAAGAACGAATTAGATAAAGCAAAATAAACACAAGGGGATATCTTTCAATACTAGAAGAAATCTTTTGTTACAATGTGTGCCTCTGCTTACGATCCATCCCATCCTTATATTAGAGGGATCCTACTTTACATACAATAAAAAATATGTAGTGGAGAGCCCATGATGTATTGTCTTTTCCATAATTCCCGTTAGGATTCTCTCCCTTAGTGCGACTGTAACTAGGGGTGTTCAAAACCGAACCGAAACCGAAGCTTAATGGCTTATTGGTATCGGGTTAACAGTTTAACAGACGGGGAACATATTGAAATTTTTTTATTAACGGCTTATCGGTTTGGGGGCGGATTATTCAATTTTCTTAACGGATAATCCGTTAACCCGTTAGGAATATATATATATATATATATATATATATATATATTAAATATTAAAAACGCTTCCACAAGAACACTTGTTTAAGCTGCTTTCTATATTAACGCCTAATTCCTAAATAATCAGAACCCTTACGTACTATGCATCAGAAGATCCCAGGCTTGGCTTAGCTTAGCTTATTCTCCCACCCTACAACAAGATTGTTTAAGCTGTTGTCTATGGTTCACCCCTACTTTTATTTTTTAAAACTAATGCTTGTTGTCTATGTTTAATAGAAGAACAACAATGTTGCGCCACAACTTTTTTCACTCTACAACACATTACACACTACATCATTCATTCTTATGTAGGCGTTAACAGACATGTATGTCTGGACTCAATGTGTAAATTTCTATTCTGAATTTATATGCTAGACGGTCAGCAAACAATTAATGCACGCAATATACATTGAATTAGGCCGATAAACCGCCCGATAAGAGCTAAACCGATACCAATCCGCCCGATATCTTATCGGGTGGCTAGCAGATTAATACATTTAAAAATTGATAACTGTTAAGCCAAACCGTTAAGAGTAATTAACCGACCAATCCGCCCGATAAGCAGCCCTAGCTGTAACGGACTTGTCTGTGAGCTTCGATACTGACTCGAACTCGATATCGGGTCGAGCCATCGGCCTTGACTCGAGCTCGATCCTGACTTGGAGTCTCGATATTCAGAGTGGGTGTTGGTCGGTCTGTGCATCTCCGACAACCTTTTGCCTCGTGGTTCGATTTGGTCATGGGCCCGATAATGATACCGAACTGATCTTTGATCGGACTTGGAGCTCGAATCCCGAAGCCCTTTCTTCGGACCTCGACCTGACCTTATGTAGATACCTTTCGATCGAAGTATTGTTATCTCGACCAGTCCGTACAACCGACTTAATAGGTTTCGACCGCATACAGAAATATTATTTGCGTTTAATTTCTTATCGTAATGTCATCTGAAATAACCTGATTTATTTTTGATGTCTTATAACTAGCAGTGAGTGTCAAAATTGGATGGATGAGATCTAAATAGTAATTTTATTAAGACAAAATTACAGAATAATGCACTCCATAAGCCAACCTTGCTGTATTTTATCCCGGTTATAAGTTTGCAAATGTGTAGCCAAATATCAATAAGCTTAGATTCGAATTATTTTTTCGTTTTTTTTGATTCTCTATATCTTCTGGCATGAAACATCCGGGGATTTTCATTCTTCTTTTTTCTCAAGTTTATACATACCTATCACAACTAAAAAAATGCAAAAACAGAAGCGAGAAACCTAAAATCCCATCTCCTTGTTAAATTTCGAATATGATTTTGTGAGAAATTTGGAGTGGGTATTGTGTGAACTTATTAGAAATAGTCTAGGTAGGCTGTATACAAAGTTTGAAGTCATTTGATGGAGATTTGGACTAGTTTTATACAAGAATTACAAGTGAAAATCAAACAAAAAGTTCGTGAGAGATGCTTATACGATATTATACACTTTTATAGAAAGAGGTACATAGTATATATAGTTGTATAAAATTGTATAAATATGTATAAGCACAATAATCAAAATGTTCGTGATACACTATGTATATAGGTGTAGTTGTAATAGAAGACGAAATATGAGAAATCCACCAAATACCTGTAAATAATGTATCAACCATATATACAATAATGTATAAGAGGTGTTTATACACTATTATACACTATTTATACAAAATTATACACTATTATACACAGGAATCTTGTTAATGGGCCTTCATAAATTCTTCTTCCTTGGGCATCTTCTGAAATTTCACTCAAATCTAGCTTAAATCTACTCCAAATTACTTCAAATTTGAGTTTTGAACTCCCCTTGATGATCCTAATCAATTGGGACAATACCCAATCCAAACAACTTACAAATCGGAAAATCAAATTTCTGAAAATGAAGCTTCGAACGACCTTTAATGGTGGCTTCTATTTTTCAAAATTTTAATCAACCATTGAGATTAAAATTACACGTGGAATGAGGATAAGATTGAGATAATGCCAACATCTTCTTTCTAATTTGATGATCCAACAACCTACCAAGTGAACTTCACATTTCTCTCCATTCCAATGGAGGAAGTGATCTTCATATGACTCAAAAAAAATAATTCTTTTATGTAGTGTTTTTTCATCTCATCTAAATAGAAGTTATCAATTTTGAATTTGCAAGGAG
Source organism: Nicotiana otophora (assembly GCA_000715115.1). Taxonomy (NCBI): domain Eukaryota; kingdom Viridiplantae; phylum Streptophyta; class Magnoliopsida; order Solanales; family Solanaceae; genus Nicotiana; species Nicotiana otophora. The sequence continues at coordinate 319,622 of AWOL01S0003822.1, read as the reverse complement.
AATTGAAGAATAAATATAATAGTAGGGAAATTTTAGGGTGTACAGTCGTGTCTCCCTGGAGAAGAAGAATGAAGAAAAGAAAAAAAAAATTAAATGGATTGGATTAACTAGTGAAAAGTAATTTTGAGATTATGTACCACCTGGACCGACTTCAAACGTGGGCCACTTTCTGATGGGCTGTTGGGCCAAGTGATAATGAGTGTATTTCTCCCTTTTATTAATGGGTAATAAGAAAAAAGACACAAGTTTTAACAAAATAAAGTGTAAAAATGAAATAGATCCACCTTTGTTCCGAACAATCGATCTCAAGGAAATATATAATTGAGTATATTGGTATTAGATTTAAACCATTTAAAATCCAAACAGGTTCAAAGGTGAATCTAATATTTAAACATAGTTCAAATTTGAATATGCAAGCTGCAGGCAAGCAATACTTCGTTATGCGGTTAATTTGAGGAAAAAAGGTGGAAGAGTATGAGAAGATTAGTTTATTAATTCAGTCCACCCTTAAGCCTTGACTAATTGGTTATCATCCTGCTAATGTTGATTGGTAAGACTTAAAAATGAAAAAAGAATCAAATTTCCTTCTACTTTACTCTTATGTTCTTATTCTCGTGCTGCCAATTAACAACTGAGTGTTTAAGACAAAGACAGCTTAAAAGCAAATACAGGTACAAAAGTAATGTCTTTTATTTATCTCAATCGATTAGTAGAATTAGTAAACCTGTTTAAGTTAATAAAAAAGCAATTGACTTAACGACTAATGAAACTTGGACGATAGAACTTTTACCACGAACTAATAATCCGAGGTATTCCAGTTATCTTTACTTTGTACAAAAATATATTCTTTTCTTTTCCTATTCCGAATATTTTTCGCCAAGTAAAGTGTACTACATCTACAATCATAATTTGCATACTGAGAACAGGCAAACAAAGGGACAAAAATCATTGAAACGTTCTAACTAGCTAGCTGTATTTTACGTCTCTTGAAACACGTTCAGGGAAAAAAATCAAACTTCATAAATTAATTAATATGCAATCACATGGGCATGGCACACTCTCTGGCAGATTATTAAAAAGGCGGAAGAAAAAATTCATATGTTAAAATGAACTGCAACATCCGGTATTCTATGCCTTCAATTTCCGCGCGCATAAAAATAAAGCAATTGATTCGTAATTTTCAAATAAGATTTGTCTGGGATACGAAAATAAGAGAAGATAGAGAATATTAAACAACATGCGGCATTCCCCCATGATTTTAATTTAACCTTCCCTCTTATTTGAGATAGGGAAAATGGTCAAAAATATCCCTCTACTAGGCAAAAAGGATCATTTATACCCTCCATTATAATTTTGATCCACTAATGCCCTCAACGTTATAATACTGGTACAAAAATATCCCTCCCCTGTAACCGGAAGTAGAGTAATATACACTGTATCCCATTAACTTTCTTCTTTTATGTTACAAAAGTATATTATCACATTAATAAATTATTAGATCATGAATTATGTTATAAGTATCATATCGTATTTAACTTCACTGTCATATTGTGTTTTAACTTCACCATAGTATATATATTTATGAAGAAATATAATCTAAAGAAGTCAAATGGTTCGAAAGATTAAAACTGCATGCATTTATTTAACGATAATAAGAAGATAAATTGAATTAATTTTGGTACAAAATATATAATTAAGGAAAAATAAAAGTAAGTCATAAAGAGCAAACCAATCCATTAGTTTATACAATAGTCCAGTTATTTAGAATTACCAGAGAAATATATGTTACCAAGTGCAAAAACGTATTTAGTACCCAAAACAAAAAGGACCAAAACGGAGAAGTAGGTGTAGTTCTTCGAATCGACGAGAACAGGGAATAATATAGTTCGACTGTAAAAGCTTAACCTGTAAAATGCACATGTTACGTGTTCAATTCTGTAATTTCAAGCTTAAACGGCGTTAGTCTCCGCCTTCTGGTAAAGCGTTGAGGTCCAAACCACCTTTTCTCACGATTCCTGTCTTGGGCGGCTTTCCAACCATGCCCCATGACCCCTTGGACGCGCCCCGTGGCGTCCTGGCCAGCCTCCCAACGCCCGTTTCCACGGTCGGCCCCGTGGTCTCGGCAGCTCCAAGTGACAAGCGCGCATGTGCCTCTGTCGCCCCACCGATAGCCATCGCCAACGCCCAGCCACAGGCAGATGCCAACAATGCCGCGCACGCAGACCCTGATGCTAAAGACAAAGTTGCTGCCAACGGACTTGTTTCTGCTTTGTAGAAGACTAAGTCCTTTTCATTGTAAATATAGAGTAGTTTTGCTGCATTTTCTTTAAGTGTGATTTTACAGCTTTCATAGGTCTAGTCATGTAACTTTGGTTTATTTTTTTTAAGCATTATTAAGGGGGACCAAGCAATCAAAACTTTCAAGCAAGCAAACAATTCTCTGTACTGGTGTCTCTCCCCCCCGACACCGTCTTGTTTTTCTGTAATAGCTTTCATTCAATGCAATCAAGCTTTCTTTCATTCTCAATTCTCTTTTCTGCTCTCTTTCAATTGCTCATGACATTGGTTTTCCCGTACGGCACTGACAATCTAGTCTAGCGTACGGAGGGGACCTCAGTTGGCGGACAGCAATCGTACTGACATCGGTTGCTTAGCCTTACGTCGCCCTTCCAAGGAACTTCAGGAAGGCGCCGCGTAACAGTTGGTATCAGAGCCTAGGCTCGACATCGGACGAGGGATTACATTTCAATTACCACCATTTCTGACCATGGTGAATTATGGGGATCGCATCGCGACCCTTGAGGGAACGGTTGACGCATTACGGCCCATCGTGGGAATGGTGCCTGATCTACAGACCAGCCTAGTGCAAAGGTTGGACGACCTGGACCGCAGACTCATCCAGGCCGAAGTTGACATAGAAAACATCAGTCGCGACTCTGAAGGAGACCGGCAAACGGCAGCCACAGAGGCAGCTGAAATTTTTGGTAAATTTGAGGTCCTCCAGCAGGAGCGTGCCGAGGATTTAGCCAACAGGGAACAAGAGGCAGACAGGGTGACTGCCATGCAGCAAACTATAGACAACTTGACAGGCCAGCTCAACGTTGTCAATGCTGCCTTACAAGGCCTACTTCGAGGAGGCGGAAACCAATTTGGGGGTGGTGTGAACCTCGCCCCTATGGCACAAAAGCTGAAAATTCCTGAGCCAAAGCCATACAGTGGAGCTCGGAATGCCAAAGAAGTGGAAAATTTCATTTTCGACATCGAGCAATACTTCGATGCCGTGGGAGGCCTAGAAGAAGCTAAGAAGGTAGCAACTGCTGCCATGTATCTTCAGGGTGATGCCAAACTCTGGTGGCGGGTGAAGTACGAAGCCATCAAGGCTGGTGAAGATGCCCTCGAGACATGGGCAGAACTGAAGGCAGCCATACGCCTACAGTTCTTCCCCGAAAATGTGGAGTACAATGCCAGGAGAAAGTTACGGGAACTCCGCCAGACCAAATCAGTGCGAGATTACGTGCGGGAATTCTCTGCGCTCATGCTGAACATCCGTGACATGGGGGACAAAGACAAACTCTTCACCTTCTTGGAAGGGTTGAAACCTTATGCCCGGATGGAGTTGCAAAGACAAAGGGTAGACACGTTACCTAAGGCAATCCAAGCAGCAGAGTGCCTTGGGGATTACCAAGTGGAAGCTCGGAAGGACAGGCCGCAACAGCCTGTCCGAGGAGGATACAAAGGGAGCCAGCCAAACAATGGTGGCCCTAGCAGGAGTGGAGGAGACCGGAGTGCACCCAAATCTAAGGCTCCCTCTTCAGGCAGTACTAGTGCTGCATCTAACAACAATGATCGGGGGAGGAAGCCCCCCTCAGGATGCCGTCATTGCGGCGGGCCACATTGGAATAACGAATGCCCTCATGCACAGATGAATGCCCATCAAGCTTTTGAGGATGGGACGGATGACGACGCCGATGATGCGGACCAGACCGAGCCAGTAGGTGCATTCAATGCAATTGTTGGCTCCATTTCTGAGCCCTTAACGGGAACCAGTGCCGGTATCCGCAAGAAGAAGGACCCTTGTCCAATTGCCAGGAAAGGAAAGAAGAAGGCGAATGAGAGGGCTCCTCCTCATCAAGAGAGGACCTTAATGTTCGTTGACATGAAGGTAAATGGCAAGCCCATTCGGGCAATGATAGACACGGGTGCCACCCACAACTACTTAGCCTCGACTCAGGTGGAGCGTCTTGGACTAGTTGTAGGAAAGGGCAAGGGTCGTGTGAAGGCTATCAACTCACCACCTCAACCAGTGGGTGGAATAGCCAAAGAAGTACCAGTGAAGCTTGGCCCTTATGAAGGAAAGTTCAACCTGCGCGTAGTGATCATTGATGACTTTGAGCTAATAGTGGGGTTGGAATTCCTGAGGCAGACCAATACCATGCCCGCACCGTATGCAGATATGCTACTGATGATGGGAGCAAATGGGGCCAAGCCTTGCATTATTCCGTGCATTCCCATGAAGATGGCAGCCGAGAACATCTCGGCCTTGCAGTTGAAGAAGGGGGTGAAAAGACATGAACCCACATTCCTGGCTACCCTCTGCATGGAAGATATAGAACGCTCCTCGGGTCCCATTCCTGCACCCGTGAAGGAGTTGCTTCTGGAATTTGAAGACATCATGCCACAAGACATGCCAAAGCGTCTTCCGCCTAGGCGAACTGTGGACCATGAGATTGAGTTGGTGCCGGGTGCGAAGCCACCTGCCCGGGCGCCGTACAGAATGTCACAACCCGAACTCTCCGAGCTTCGGAGACAATTGACGGAAATGCTAGACACAGGGATCATCGTGCCCTCCAAGTCCCCATACGGGTCCCCTGTGCTATTCCAAAAGAAACATGATGGTAGTTTACGACTCTGCGTAGATTACCGTGCTCTAAACAAAATCACCGTGAAAAACAAGTACCCTATTCCACTAATGGCAGACTTGTTTGATAGACTGGGTGGTGCCACGGTATTCACCAAAATAGACCTGAGGACAGGTTATTGGCAAGTTCGGATCGCAGATGGTGATGAGCACAAGACGACCTGTGTGACAAGATATGGGTCGTACGACTTCCTGGTTATGCCCTTTGGCTTGACTAACGCGCCAGCCACATTTTGCACCTTGATGAACCAAGTCTTCCGAGAATACATTGATGAATTCGTCGTGGTTTATTTGGATGACATTGTGGTATATAGCCAGACACTGGAAGAACATCTGGAGCATTTGCGGAAGGTCCTAACCCGATTGCGGGAGCACGAATTATATGCGAAGCTATCCAAGTGCTCCTTTGCTCAGAAACAAATTGACTTCCTCGGACATGTCATCGAGGAAGGGAGGATCAAGATGGACCAGCAGAAGATTCAGGCCATTACAGAATGGCCGCCTCCTAAGGATATCCATGCCTTGAGGTCGTTCCTTGGCCTATGCAACTTCTATCGGCGTTTCGTGAAAAGTTACTCCCTCATTGCAGTGCCGCTGACAGAACTTCTCAAGAAGGCCACCCCGTGGGATTGGGGCCCCAAGCGGGCAGAGGCCTTCGACGCATTGAAAATGGCTATGTCTAGTAGCCCTGTCTTGGCCCTCCCTGACTTGGCCAAGCCATTCGAAGTGCAAACGGATGCCTCCGACTATGCACTTGGTGGAGTATTGCTACAAGAAGGGCATCCCATAGCGTACGAGAGCCGGAAACTGAAGGATGCAGAGCGGTGCTATGCCGCCCATGAGAAAGAATTATTGGCTGTCGTTCACNATTGGCTGTCGTTCATTGCTTACGCCTTTGGAGGCATTATCTACTGGGAGCCCCATTCGTGGTCAAGACAGACAACACAGCCGTTAGCCATTTCATGACCCAGCCAAAGCTGAATGGTCGACAGGCTAGGTGGCAGGAACTCCTAGCGGAATTTCACTTCAACCTGGAGTACTGAAGTGGAAAGACCAATCATGTTGCTGATGCACTCAGTCGGAGAGCTGATCTAGAATTGGCGTGTGTACTCGCCACCCTAAAGGGAAGCGAAGTAACCACCACCATAAAAGACCAGATACAGGAGCTACTCATCAAGGATCCTGCTGCACAGTATTTGGTTGATTTGGTAGGACAGGGCAAGACTCGCCAGTTCTACACCGAAGATGGTTTCCTGAAAGTGAAAGGGAACCGACTCTATGTTCCTAAGGGAGGAGATCTGCGACGGGCTCTTCTGGCGGAATGCCACGATACTTTGTGGGCCGGTCATCCCGGCGAGGAACGCACCATGGCATTGCTTCGCCGTGCATATTATTGGCCTCAAATGGTCGATGACGTCGCTCAGTATGTGAAGACTTGTCTAGTATGCCAGAAAGACAAGTCAGACCGCTTGACGCAGGCAGGGCTCTTGGAACCACTAGCTGTCCCAAAAAGACCTTGGGAAAGCGTTTCCCTGGACTTCATCACCGGATTGCCCAAGGTCGGAGATCTCACAACTATCTTGGTTGTGGTGGATCGGTTTTCCAAGTATGCTACCTTTATAGCAGCCCCACAATATATATCAGCAGAAGATACAGCTCGACTATTCTTCTCTCATGTCGTCAAATATTGGGGCCTTCCTAAAGACATTGTTAGTGATCGCGACTCACGCTTCACTAGCAATTTTTGGACCCAACTCTTTAAGTGTCTCGGGTCAAAATTGAGTCACAGCTCAAGTTTTCATCCGCAATCTGATGGCCAGACGGAGCGATTCAATGGCATGCTAGAGGAATATCTCCGGCACTTTGTGACCGGATCGCAGAAGAACTGGGTGAAGCTTCTGGATGCTGCTCAACTGTGTTTCAATTCACAAAAGAGCTCAAGTACCAACAAAAGCGCTTTTGAAATTGTTACCGGACAGCAACCGCTACTCCCACATACAGTGAACGCACCAAACATGTCAAAATCTCCTCGGGCTGCTAGCTTCTCAAAAGAATGGAAACAAAACTTGGAGATAGTGCGGAGCTATCTTGTCAAAGCCCAAAAGCGGATGAAGAGGCATGCTGATCAGAATCGCCGCTTTGTTGAATACCAGGTGGGAGACAAAGTGATGGTCAAAATCCCAAAGCGGTACTTGTTTGCAGGGGTCCATGACCCTCGCCTATTGCAAAAATATATTGGACCCTTGTCCATTGAAAGGCGCATTGGGAAAGTTGCATACCGGGTGGATACCCCAGCTTGGTGGAAAATCCATCCTGTTTTCCATGTCAGTCTCCTGAAACCTTTTCGGGAAGATATGGAGGATCCTTCACGAAGCCAACTCACAATACCAAGTATTCGAGGTCCCAATTCAACCGGGAAAAGGCGTGCTGAAGCTATTCTTGATGATCGAGTGATTCACGCCTCAAGAAAAGATCACCAGGAGTTCTTGGTGAAATGGCAGGGATGTGATGCAGAGGAGAATACTTGGGAGAGGGGAACAAACCTCAAAGCCTACAAGAGCCTGATTGATGATTACCTTGCAAGTAAGGCGCCGAGGACGTCGCCAACTCAGGTGGGGGAGAATGTCATGGGCGGCTTTCCAGCCATGCCCCATGACCCCTTGGACGCGCCCCGTGGCGTCCTGGCCAGCCTCCCAACGCCCGTCGCCACGGTCGGCCCCGTGGTCTCGGCAGCTCCAAGTGACAAGCACGCATGTGCCTCTGTCGCCCCACCGATAGCCATCGCCAACGCCCAGCCACAGGTAGATGCCAACAATGCCGCGCGCGTAGACAATGCCGCGTGCGCAGACCCTGATGCTAAAGACAAAGTTGCTGCCAACTAACTTGTTTCTGCTTTGTAGAAGACTAAGTCCTTTTCATTGTAAATATAGAGCAGTTTTGCTGTATTTTCTTTAAGTGTGATTTTACAGCTTTCATAGGTCTAGTCATGTAACTTTGGTTTATTGTTTTTAAGCATTATTAAGGGGGACCAAGCAATCAAAACTTTCAAGCAAGCAAATAATTCTCGGTACTGGTGTCTCTCCCCCCCGACACCGTCTTGTTTTTCTGTAGTAGCTTTCATTCAATGCAATCAAGCTTTCTTTCATTCTCAATTCTCTTTTCTGCTCTCTTTCAATTGCTCATGACATTGGTTTTCCCGTACGGCACTGACAATCTAGTCTAGCGTACGGAGGGGACATCAGTTGGCGGACAACAACCGTACTGACATCGGTTGCTTAGCCGTATGTCGCCCTTCCAAGGAACTTCGGGAAGGCGCCGCGTAACAGTACTGTTCACACCAGCCGGCGATGCGGTTAATTTGTTGGGCCACAAGCTTGCACCACTTCAGGCCCAAAGTAACATACTTAAATTTGGCAAGAAATGGTGTGGTATAGCCACTTTTTTAAGTGGTATTTACTTTTTAGCCAGTGTTTTTAAGTTTGAGCAAAAATAGCCACTACTCTATTAAAATTGATAAAAAGGTCATTTTTACCCTTTCTTCATGAGTGATGTGTAAATATTAAGGACATGGTGTCCTTAATTTCATGAGTGTTGTGTAAATATTAAGGACAAACCATGTCTTAATATTTTACACATCACTCATGAAGTTAAGAACACCATGTCCTTAATATTTTACACATCACTCATGAAGTTAAGGACACCATGTCCTTAATATTTACACAATACTCATAAAGTTAAGGACACTATGTCCTTAACATTTACAATGCACACATGAAGTTAAGGACACAATGTCTTTAACATTTATACTGCACATATGAAGTTAAGGACATGATTTCCTAAAGTTTAACAACAGAAGGTGCAAATACAAATTAAGGACATTATGTCCTTAACATTTACATTGCACCCATGAAGTCAAGGACACTATGTCTTTAACATTTACACTGCACATATGAAGTTAAAGACATGATGTCCTAAAGTTTAACAACAGAAGTTGCAAATACAAGTTAAGGACATTATGTCCTTAACATTTACATTGCAACCATGAAGTTAAGGATACCACGTCCTTAACATTTACACTGCACATATGAAGTTAAGGACATGATGTCCTAAAGTTTAACAGCAGAAGGTGCAAATAAAAAATACTTTGTCCTTAATATTTACACAACACTCATGAAGTTAAGGACACTATGTCCTTAATATTTACAAAACACCCATGGACACCATGTCCTTAACATTTATACTGCACATATGAAGATAAGGACATTATGTCCTAAAGTTTAGCAGCAGAAGGTGCAAATACAGGACACTTTGTCCTTAATATTTACACAACACTCATGAAGTTAAGGACACTATGTCCTTAATATTTACACAGCACCCATGTCTAGCATAGGGCNTTTGTCCTTAATATTTACACAACACTCATGAAGTTAAGGACACTATGTCCTTAATATTTACAAAACACCCATGGACACCATGTCCTTAACATTTATACTGCACATATGAAGATAAGGACATTATGTCCTAAAGTTTAGCAGCAGAAGGTGCAAATACAGGACACTTTGTCCTTAATATTTACACAACACTCATGAAGTTAAGGACACTATGTCCTTAATATTTACACAGCACCCATGTCTAGCATAGGGCTATTTTTGTTCGGGCGGGTAAAAATTTATTAAGCACTGGCTAAAGAGTAAATACATTTAAAACAGTGGCTAAAAAGTAAAGACATCTCAAATTAGTGATTATTTGTGCACTTCCCCTTAATTTTGGCTTAAGTTGGCCCGATTATTTATGTTATACTTAGCCATTTTGTACTAGTTAGCCATTCTTTGTTAATATAGCATACTAGTTATTCATTTTAGTGGTTAGCCAATTTACTTTGTATAAACAAGATATAAATAGAAGAGGTCACAATTGTTAATGTTTGGCCGGTTATTTTTGCGTTCTCTCTCTTCGTTTGTTCTCTTTGATGAACTTTCTAGAAAGCCCTAACCTCAATTAACGAGCTTGCCTTTCTGATCTATTTTCACTGGTTTGTCATAGTATCAGAGCAGGAAATTCGTTAGATCTTGTTTATCAACGTTGAGCGGTGTTACCCTTGTCTAATTTCACCCAATTGTCATCAGGATTCGTCTTCGTCGAAGCTTCGTGATTCTTTTGTGGTTTTCCGGCAAATACACTTTGTTCCTTTGCGATTGATTCTGTTTTGCAGTGTAGATTGTATTGAATCTTTCTAGTGTTGATTGGAGGATGAGATTTCTATTTTGTTGAAGCTAGGGTTTTGTCGATTTCTCTCGGAGCTAGGGTTTCCTTATTTTTCATTACTTCGCTGCAGTTGCTCTACTATATCAAGGCCTTACTTCTTCACATTGCAAAGAATTCTGATATTTTCATCTCTCTACGCATGTGTTGGATTCTGATTTTAGTCTAAAGTGTTTGTTGGTGAGTCTAAAATATTTGTTGGCGAGTTAATTGTATGTAACCATAACTGGCTCTACTTCTTCTTCCGCGTACACTCTTAACCCTACTTCCCATCTATTCCTTTTGTCGTCTGATGTAACTGGTGTGTCCTTGGTCCCTGTGCCATTTTCGGGGAGTAGGTTTGGAGGATGGAAACACAGTATGATAGTGTTGTTGTGTGCTAGGAACAAAATTGCATTTATTGATGGTTCGTGTCCTAAACCTGCTGCAACTTTCCATGATTATAAACAATGTGACCGTTGTAATAATATGGTGATATCTTGGTTAACAAGCTCGTTATCACCAGATATAGCTGAAAGTGTTCTATACTTTCAGATAACAGAAAGTATATAAAAATAATTAAATAATAGGTATAGTAGTGTAAATGGGACCAAAGGTTTTGAACTAAAAAGGGAACTTGCCTCTACCTATCAAAGATCCCTTGATATTGCTTCATATTTTACCAAACTTAAGAGAATCTAGGATGAATTAGGAGTAATGTGCTGCAGTCATGCAAATTCTTGCAATTGTGCTACTAAAGAGGGTCTCCAAAAGGAAAAATAGGCGGACAAAGTCCATAAGTTCATCATGGGATTGAATAAGGTTTATGTTAGTGTGAGAAGCAATCTGTTGATGATGCAACCTCTACCATCCCTTGATAATGTCTGTAACATTCTTCTTCAAGATGAAAAGCAAAGACAAGTCAACCCACCTCCTCAATTTACCTCTGAAGCAGTCTCATTCAATGTGAATTCCCTTAATAAAACCACTCAATCCCAACTGAATATGCAATTCCAGGGATAGCAGAGACAATTTACTCAAATAGTGAACTTTGATAATCAGTATAGGGCCTCTAATCTCTTCTACAAGTATTACAAGAAGTCTGGGCACTTAATTGATAAGTGTTACAAGCTTCATGGCTTTTCTGGTAACTTCAAGTTTACTAAGGGTAAAAAGGCAACTGCTAATATGGTGACAAACTCTGATTTGTCTGCTTCTGAGTGCACTTCTTCCAATCAAACCTCTATTGTGACTGTTGCTAAAAATGCTTCTGTGGTGCATGGGTTGACAAAGCAGCAATACTCTTAATTGCTCTCCTTGTTGCAGTAATCTCATGTCTTTGATCCTGCACCTCAACTCAATATCATGAGTTCTGCCAACTTTGCTGGTACTCTATTGCCTAAGAATATAGTATATAGTTTCAACTCCACTTTGCTAAACCAATCTGATTCTTTAACTTGGATAATTGACTCTGGTGCTTCTGACCATATGACTGCTAATAAAGAATATCTCATTAATATCACACCTTTACCTATTACTTTCCTAGTGTCTCTTCCAAATGGTTATAAAGTAAAAGTTACTTGCAAATGCTCTTTTGTTTTGACCAATTCTATAGTTCTTCATAATGTCCTTTATCTACCTTCCTTTAAGCACAATCTCATCTTTATACACAAACTCACAGACCAATTTTATTGTATAGTTCAATTTACTAGACTTTCATGTCTTATACAGGGCCCTTCTCTGAAGAAGCCTCTGGATCTTGGAAAACTGGACATTGGGTTGTACAAATTTATATGGGAAAAGCCTTCTCAGCCTCATGTTACTTTGTCAACTGCCTGCAACAGCTTGTCATCTCTGTCTATTTCTGATCATTTTCCTTGTACTGTAAATACTATTTCCTCTTCTTGTAATAAAGATGCTATGAATAAAATGGACATTGTTTGGCATCATAGACTTGCACATGTTCCTTTTATTAAAATGAAAAGCATTTCTGAAATTTTCTCTAATAGTTCCTCTACACAGTCTTTTCCATGTACTATTTGTTCTATAGCTAGACAAACTAGATTACCATTTTCCGATATTTCTATTCATAGTTCTAAGCCTTTCCAACTTGTTCATATTGATATTTGGGGACCATATCACATTTCTACATATTCAGGCTCAAAATATTTCCTTACCATTGTTGATGACTTCTCTAGATGCACTTGGACTCATTTGATGGAGTCCAAAAATAATGCCTTTCCTCTCCTAAAGGCCTTTGTATTGATGGGTCAAACTCAATTTCATGTCACCATTCAAAGCATAAGGTCTGATAATGCTCTAGAATTGGGAAATAACAATGCTGTAATTTCCTTCTTTTTTGAAAATGGAATCATACATCAAACTAGCTGTCCACACACACCTCAACAAAATGGTGTGGTGGAGAGGAAACATAGAACCCTCCCAGAAGCCTCCAGGGCCTTACCTTTCCAATCCAAAGTACCAATCAGATTTTGGGGAGATTGTCTCCTCACAGCCACCTACATTATTAACAGACTTCCCTCTAGGTTACTACAGAATAAATCACCTTATGAGTTGTTATTTGGCAAGACACTTAGCTATTCACACTTGAGAGCCACTATTCCAATTCCTCAAAGAGACAAACTGAAACCTAGAGTTATCCCATGTGTCTTTCTTGGCTGTCCTTTTGCAAAGGAAGGTTATAAGCTGTATAACCTTCAATCAAAGCAGTGTTTTGTCTCTAGAGATGTCATTTTTCATGAACAACTATGTCACGACCCAAAACCTAACCCGTCGTGATGGCGCCTATCGTGGTACTAGGCAACCCGACCTTTCCAAAACACTTTCAAAATTTAACAGAAATGAATTAAGACATTTAAACTAACCGGAGTTTCTCATAAATGCAGGGTAAAACCCAAATAAAACATAAGTACAGAAAAATAGCCCGACATCGGGGTGTCACTAAGTCATGAGCAACTAGACTCTCAATCTAAAAGAAAGTGTCTACAATAGTCTGCGTCTAGATATCAATACAGAGAAAGAAAGATAATAAGGAGGGAGCACAAGGTCTGCGAACGCCGGCATCTACCTCGTAAATCTCCGAAAGATCAACTGCGCACGAACTCAATGACCTCCACTTTCGGTCACACCTGAATCTGCACATAAGGTGCAGGGAGTAGCATGAGTACTTCCAACTCAGTAAGTAACAAAGTTAAATAAGGAATTGAGAAGCAGAGACGAGTTACACAAATGCAGTTCATTTCAGTAATTTCAGCAAGAAAAATAGGCATGCTTGCAGTCCGATATTTTAAATCAAAGCATTTCGAGCTCAGGTACAACAATATAAGCCCTCCAGAAAATTTCACAACAACAACAATTTGCAACAAAGTGCAACAACAAATAAGAGCAAGTACAACCTCACAGGGCTACTGTCACTCATCAATCTCAACAACTCAATCAATCGGCTCTAAGATTCAATACCCACAATCAAAGGTACCTGCGCTCATTGGGGGTATACAAACTCTGAAGGGGCTCCTACAACCCAAGCGCTATATTGCTGCGGCATGCAACCCGGCCCAATACTGCTGCGGCATGCAGCTCGATCCATATATTTTTGCGGCGTGCAGCTCGATCCATATATTGCTGCGGCGTGCAGCCTGATCCGATATATGGCCCGAAAGCTTTTTGCGACGTGCAACCCAATCCAATATTACTGCGGCGTGCAGCCTGATCCGATATATGGCCCGAAAGCTTTTTGCGACGTGCAACCCAATCCAATATTACTGCGGCGTGCAGCCCGATCCAATATATCTCACATAGCTCTCAACCCGACACTCATGCCCTATCTTAGTCACTAACCTCTCCAGCCCCTCGGGCTCACAGAATATCATAATAATTGTCCCAAACAAAGAATACAACAAGTATCAACAAGAAATAAAAGGGAATGGAGATATAACACACAAGTAAGACTGTGACTGAGTACAAGACAATAATTAGTAGAAATTTCAACAAGTATTCAACCACTGCGGGTCCCAACAGTGATATCATATGGCCTAAGCATGGCTTCTAACATGAAAGCCAGTCAATTGCTCAAGACAAGGAAAAATAAGTAATAACAATGGCTATTCGACTTTACAGTCTCATGGGACGGACCAAGTCACAATCCCTCATGGTGCACGCTCACACGCCTGTCACCTAGCATGTGCATCACCTCCAAAGTTTCACATCATACAAATTCTCGGGATTTCATACCCTCAAAATCAGATTTAAGGCTGTTACTTACCTCAAACGTGCAAAACTCCTACTCCGCAATACCTTTGCCCCTCGAATCAATCTTCAAATGCCCCGAATCTAGCCACAAACAGTACGAGATAGTCAATATAGGCTAAAAGGATCAACCCCACAAGAAAACTACTAAAATATAGCCCAAACTCCGAAATCGGCTCAAACCGGTCTCTGGGCCCACGTCTTAAAATCCGACAAAAGTCACAAAATATGAACACACATCCACTCACGAGCCCAACCATACAAGATTTACTCAAATCCAACCTCAAATCACCTTCCAGAACTCGAAATTTAAGCCGATGAGGTTTCTACCATTTTCCCTCAAATTTACAACCCATACCTCTAATTAGATGATGAAAATAGCAATAGATTCATGGAATATAGTCCAATCCGAGTTAGAATCACTTACCCCAACAATCTTCTTGAAGAAACCTCGAAAACTCGCCTTACACCAAGCTCTCAAAGTCCCAAAATCGAAATGGGAATCAAACTCTCGAAATCCCACTTTTTTGTCCAGTTCTTCCGCACATGCGGACCTTCAGTCGCATTTGCGATGCCGCACCTGCAGAAATTCCATCGCAGGTGCGGGAATGACTAAAAGGGTCGGGTCCGCATCTGCGTGCAAGTGGTTGCGCCTGCGTGTGCGCACCTGCGGATAAAAGTCCACTTCTGCAATCCTCCCCTCTAACTCATGTTCTGCATATGCGGAGATTCAGTCGCATCTGCGGGATTGTAGATTCGGAAACACCCTCGCACCTGCGACCCTCGGCCATCTCCTCAACTCCCGCTTCTGCGCTCCTTCCTCCACACGTGCGAGTACGCACCTGCGGCCTCCCCACCGCAGGTGCGAAACTACCATATATCAGTAGTCCTCAACAATCTCATAAGTCCAAAAACTCAATCTGTTATGCATCCGAAACACACCCGAGGCCCCCAGGACCTCAACCAAACATGCCAACAAGTCATATAACCCCATGCAAACTTAGTCGAACCTTCGAATCACTCAAAACAACATCAAAACACCAAATTACCCTTGGATTCAAGCCTAAGAACTCCTAAACTTTCAAATTCCGCAACGACGTCGAAACTTATCAAACCACGTCCGAATGACCTCAAATTTTACACACACGTCACAAATGACACCGCAAACCTACTCCAACTTCCGGAAATCCATTCTAACCCCGATATCAAATTTTTCACTGCCGACCAAAATCGCCAAATTTTTAATTTTCGCCAACTCAAGCCTAATTCCACTACGGACCTCCAAATCATATTCCGTACGCGCTCCTGAGTCCAAAATTACCTAACGGGGCTAACAGAACCATCAAAATTCAAATCCGAGATCGTTTACACATAAGTCAATATCCGGTTGACTTTTCCAACTTAAGCTTCTAATAAAGAGACTAAGTGTCTCAATTCACTCCTAAACCACTCCGGACCCGAACCAACTAACCCGACATATCATAATATAGCTGACGAACACAAAATGAAGCAGAAATAGGGGAAATGAGGCTATAACTCTCGAAACGACCGGCCAGGTCGTTACATCCTCCCCCATCTTAAACAAACGTTCATCCTCGAACGGGTCTAGAAACATACGTGGAGTCTCAAATAGGTATGGATATCTGCTACGCATCTCCCGCTCGGTCTCCCAGGTGGCCTCCTCCACAGGCTGACCTTTCCACTGCACCTTCACTGAAGCTATATCCTTTGACCTCAACTTCCGAACATGCCGATCCAAAATGGCCACCAGCTCCACATCATAAGTCATATCACCATCCAACTGAACCGTGCTGAAATCCATAATATGGGAAGGATCTCCAATATACTTCCGGAGCATAGAAATGTGAAATACTGGATGCACACTAGACAAGCTGGGTGGCAAGGCAAGCTTGTAAGCCACCTCCCCTATCCTCTGAAGCACCTCAAAAGGCCCAATAAACCGAGGGCTTAACTTGCCCCTCTTCCCAAACCTCATAACACCCTTCATGGGTGATACATTTAGCAAAACCTTCTCCCCAACCATGAAAGACACATCACGGACCTTCCTGTCCGCATAGCTCTTCTGCCTAGACTGCGCCGTGCGAAGCTGCTCCTGAATCGATTTTACCTTGTCTAATGCATTCTGGACCAAGTATGTACCCAAGAGCCTAGCCTCACCCGGCTCAAACCATCCTACTGGAGATCTACACCTCCTCCCATATAAAGCCTCGTACGGAGCCATCTGAATACTCAATTGATAACTGTTGTTATATGCAAACTCCGCGAGCGGCAGAAACTGGTCCCATGAACCCCCAAAGTAAATGACACAAGCGCGTAACATGTCCTCCAATATCTGGATAGTGCGCTCAGACTGTCCGTCCGTCTGAGGGTGAAAGGCTGTGATCAACTCAACCTGAGTACCCAACTCTCGCTGCACGGCCGTCCAAACCTGCGATGTAAATTGAGTGCCTCTATCTGAAATGATGGAAAATGGGACACCATGCAGGCGAACAATATCTCAGATGTAAATCTCAGCCAACCTCTCTGAAGAGTAACTAGTACCAACTGGAATGAAGTGCGCGGACTTGGTCAGTCGATCTACAATAACCCAAATAGCATCGAACTTCCCCGAAGTCCGTGGGAGCCCAACTACGAAGTCCATGGTGATCTGCTCCCACTTCTACTCTGGGATCTCTAACCTCTGAAGCAAGCCATCCGGTCTCTGATGTTCATACTTAACTTGTTGATAGTTGAGACACCGATCCACAAACCCAACTATATCCTTCTTCATCCGCCTCCACCAATAGTGTTTCCTCAAATCCTGGTACATCTTCGCGGCACCTGGATGGATGGAATACAACGAGTTGTGGGCGGGCCTCCTCAAGAATCAAGTCCCGGAGCCCATCTACATTAGGCACACATATCTGGCCCTGCATCCTTAACACGCCGTCATCACCAATAGTCACATACCTAGCATCACCTCGTTGAACCCTGTCCTGAAGAACAAGCAGGTGGGGGTCATCACACTGACGCTCCCTGATACGGTCATAAAGAGAAGACCTGGAGACCACACAAGCCAATACCCGACTCGGCTTCGAAATATCCAATCTGATAAGCTGGCCAGCTAAGGCATGTACATCTAATGCCAAAGGTCTCTCTGCTGCTGAAAGATATGCTAAACTCCCCAAACTCTCCGCCCTACGACTCAAAGCATCGGCCACCACATTGGCCTTCCCCAGATGGTACAAAATAGTAATATCATAGTCCTTAAGAAGCTCCAACCATCTCCGCTGGCGCAAATTAAGATCCTTTCTGCTTTAACAGATGCTGCAAACTCCGGTGATAAGTGTAGATCTCACAATGAACCCCGTACAAATAGTGCCGCTAAATCTTCAGGGCGTGAACAATAGCTGCTAACTCAAGATCATAGACATGATAGTTCTTCTCATGGGTCTTAAACTGGCGCAAAGCATAAGCAATCAACCTACCATCCTGTATCAGAACACATCTAATACCTATCCTCGAGGCATCATAATACACAGTGTAAGAACTTATAGCTGATGGCAGAACTAACACTGGAGCTGTGGTCAAGGTAGTCTTGATCTTCTGAAAGCTCTCCTCACACTCATCTGACCACCTGAATGGAGCACCCATTTGGGTCAATTTGGTCAAGGGCGATGCAATAGATGAAAATCCCTCCACAAAGCGACGGTAATAGCCCGCCAAACCAAGAAAGCTACAAATATCCGTGGATGAGGACGGTCTAGGCCAACTCTACACCGCCTCTATCTTCTTCGGATCCACCTGAATACCCTCACTGGACACCACGTGCCCCAAGAATGCTACTGAACCGAGCCAAAACTCGCACTTGGAGAACTTTGCATAAAGCTTCTCCTCCCTCAATCTCTGTAATACAATCCTCAGATGCTCAGCACGCTCCTCCTGGCTATAAGAGTACACCAGGATGTCATCAATGAATACAATAACGAATGAGTCTAAATAGGGATGGAATACACTGTTCATCAAATGCATGAACGCTGCTGGGGCATTGATCAACCCAAAGGACATCACTAAGAACTCATAATGGCCATATCGGGTCCTAAAAGTTGTCTTAAGAATATCCAAATCCCGAATCTTCAGCTGGTGATATTCTGACCTCAAATAAATCTTGGAGAACACCCTCACCCCCCTGAAACTGGTCAAATAGATCATCAATACGAGGCAAAGGATAATTGTTCTTGACTGTGACCTTGTTTAACTGCATGTAATCAATGAACATCCTCATGGAACCATCCTTCTTCTTCACAAATAGAACCGGTGCACCCCAGGGTGACACACTAGGCCGAATAAACCCCTTATCAAGGAGTTCCAGAAGCTGTTCTTTCAACTCCTTCAACTTCGCCGGTACCATACAATACGGTGGGATAGAAATGGGCTGAGTGCCCGGCACCAAATCAATACCAAAGTCAATATCCCTGTCAGGCGGCATGCCCGACAGGTCTACAGAAAACACATCCGGAAAGTCACGTACCACCGAAACAGAATCAATGGCAGGAGTCTCTGCACTAACATCCCTCACAAAAGACAAATAGGATAGACAACCCTTCTCAACCATCCACTGAGCCTTCAAATATGAGATCACCCTACTAGGTACATAGTCTATAGAACCGCTCCAATCAACCCTAGGCAAATCCGGCATCGCCAACGTCACCGTGTTAGCGTGACAATCTAGAACGACATGACATGGAGACAACCAATCCATACCCAATATCATATCAAAGTCAACCATACTGAGCAGCAAAAGGTCTACTCGGGTCTCCAAACCCCCAATAGTCACCACACATGGCCGATTACGCGGTCCACAACAATAGTATTGTCCACAAGAGTAGATACATAAACAGATGAAAATAAAGACTCACGGGGCATATCCAGAAAATGAGCAAAATACGAGGAAACATATGAATAAGTGGAACAAGGGTCAAATAATACATAGGCATCTCTGTGAAAAACTGAGACAATACCTGTAATTACGGCATCTGAAGTAATAGCATCTGGTCTGGCAGGGAGGGCATAGAAATGGGCTTGGTCACCCCCTGTTCTGCCTCCCCCTCTCGGGCAACCCCTAGCTGACTGGACGGGTGGTAGAGGAACTGATGCTGATGACATAGACTGGATCCTTTGCGGAGCAGGACCTCCCACTAGATGGGGACACTCTCTCCTCATGTGACCAAACTTCCCACACTCATAGCAACACCCTGGTGCTGGTGCTGGGGACTGAAGGGAGCCCCGAGCACCGAGATAACTAGCAGAAGGACCCAACATAGACGAACCCTGACCCGATGGAGCACGAGAAGAACTTTGCACTGGAAGGGGCACCAAGAAATGAACGACCCTGCTGATAACTGTGAGTACCATGACCAGATGATGCACCACGGTGAACTGGCGATCCGTATGAGCATGTCTGAATGGACGGCCTCTACCGTGCTGGAACTGACCCCCAGAAGGAGTACCACTAAATCCACCCTGTCCACGAGGCCTCTTGGCCTCCCTCTTAACTCTCTCCTGACCACGAACCATCTCAATCTGCTGAGCAATGTCGACAACCTCATCAAAGGTAGTACCAGACGCTCTCTCTCCGGTCATAAGCAATCACAGCTGATAAGTGAGGCCATCTATAAACCTCCTGATCCTTTCCCTGTCTGTGGCAACCAACTAGATAGCATGACGAGCTAACTCCGAGAATCACATCTCATATTGTGTCACAGACATATCACCCTGATGAAGCTGCTCAAACTGTTTGCCCAGATCTCTCTGCGGGACTGAGGCATGAACTTCTCCAGAAAGATAACGGAGAACTGCTGCCAGGTAAGGGGCACTGCGCCGACCGGCCTACGCCTTTCGTAAGCCTCCCACCAACTGAATGTGGCCCCAGAGATTTGAAAGGTAGTGAACGAGACCTCACTGGTATCCAGAATACCTGTTGTACGGAGTATCCTCTGACACCTGTCCAAGAAACCCTATGCATCCTCTCCCTCTGCATCACTAAAAGATGGAGACTGGAGTCTCCTAAACCTCTCCAATCTATGCTGCTCATCCTCAGGCATAGTAGGAACCACATAGTCCTGAGCAGCTGTAACGGGCTGGGCTGGTGGTGCCCCCGGTGTCTGGAATCCCTGTACCACCTGCTCTGATGTGCGGGCAGCGGGAGTCCGAGAACCTCTCCCGGCCTGAGAAGTTGCTGCTGCGGCCGGAACAGAGACCGCCTGAGCAAGGCTGATACACGCGGCCAGAATCTGAGCTAAGGCCTCCTGAAGGCCTGGAATCACAATAGGCACATGTGGTACATGAGCTGGTGCATCAATAACTGGAATCGGGTCCTGATCTGGGGCAACTGGTAGATCTGCAGGTACTGCCCCAACTGCTGTGCGGGCTGCACCTCTGCCCATACCGCGACCTCTACCGTGCCCTAGGCCTCTCGCGGCCCTGGCTGGTGGTACTGGTGGCTGTCCATCCTGCCCGGTAGTACGAGTCATCACCATCTGTGAGAGAATGAAACAACAGATGTTTAGTTACTAGAATCAACAGATTCGCACGACAAGAATTCAAGAATGTGGAGTTTCCTAAGGGTTCTGCAGCCTCTTGAAGATAAGTACACACGTCTCCGTACCGATACGAAAGACTCTACTAAACTCGCTCATGACTCGTGAGACCTATGTAACCTAGGCTCTGATACCAACTTGTCACGACCCAAAACTTAACCCGTCGTGATAGTGCCTATCGTGGTACTAGGCATGCCGACCTTTCCAAAACACTTTCAAAATTTAACAGAAATGAATTAAGACATTTAAAATAACCGGAGTTTCTCATAAATACAGCGTAAAACCCAACTAAAACATAAGTACAGAAAAATAGCCCGACATCGGGGTGTCACTAAGTCATGAGCAACTAGACTCGCAATCTAAAAGAAAGTGTCTACAATAGTCTGCGTCTAGATATCAATACAGAGAAAGAAAGATAATAAGGAGGGAGCACAAGGTCTGCGAACGCCGGCATCTACCTCGTAAATCTCTGGAAGATCAACTGCGCACGAACTCAATGACCTCCACGTTCGGTCACACCTGAATTTGCACATAAGGTGCATGGAGTAACGTGAGTACTTCCAACTCAATAAGTAACAAAGTTAAATAAGGAATTGAGAAGCAGAGACGAGTTACACAAATGCAGTTCATTTCAGTAATTTCAGCAAGAAAAATAGGCATGCTTTCAATCCGATGTTTTAAATCAAAGCATTTCGAGCTCAAGTACAACAATATAAGCCCTCCAGAAAATTTCACAACAATAACAATTAGCAACAAAGTGCAACAACAAATAAGAGCAAGTACAACCTCATAGGGCTACTATCACTCATCTATCTCAACAGCTCAATCACTTGGCTCTAAGCCTCAATACCCACAAGCAAAGGTACCTGCGCTCACTGGGGGTGTACAGACTCCGGAGGGGCTCCTACAGCCCAAGCGCTATATTGCTGCGGCTTGCAGCCCGACCCAATACTGCTATGGCGTGTAGCCCGATCCATATATTTCTGCGGCATGCAGCCCGATCCATATATTGCTGCGACGTGCAGCCCGATCCGATATATGGACCGAAGGCTTGTTGCGGCATGCAACCCGATCTAATATTGCTGCGACATGCAGCTCGATCCAATATATCTCACATAGCTCTCAACCCGGCACTCATGCCCTGTCTTAGTCACTAACCTCTCCATCCCCTCGGGCTCACAGAATATCATAATAATTAGCCCAAACAGAGAATACAACAAGTATCAACAAGAAATGAGAGGGAATTGAGATATAACATACAAGTAAGACTGTGACTGAGTACAAGACAAAAATTAGCAGACAATTCAATAAGTATTCGACCGCTGCGGATCCCAACAGTGATATCATATGGCCTAAGCATGGCTTCTAATATGAAAGGCAGTCAATTGCTCAAGACAAGGAAAAATAAGTAATAACAATGGCTATTCGACTTTACAGTCTCACGGGATGGACCAAGTCACAATACCTCACGGTGCACGCTCACACGCCCGTCACCTACCATGTGCGTCACCTGCAAATATTCACATCATACAAATTCTCGGGATTTTATACCCTCAAAATCAGATTTAAGACTGTTACTTACCTCAAAAGCGCACAAATCCTACTCCGCAATGCCTTTGCCCCTCGAATCAATCTCCAAACGCCCCGAATCTAGCCACAAATAGTACGAGATAGTCAATATAGGCTAAAGGGATCAACCCCACAAGAAAACTACTAAACTATAGCCCAAAATCAAAAATCGGCTCAAACCGGCCCCCTAGCCCACGTCTCGAAATCTGACTAAAGTCTCATAATATGAATACCCATCTACTCATGATCCCAACCATATAAGAATTACTTGAATCCAACCTCAAATCACCATCCAAAACTCGAAATTTAAGCCTATAAAGTTTCTACCATTTTTTCCCAAATTTACAACCTAAATCTCTAATTAGATGATGCAAATAGCAATAGATTCATGGAATATAGTCCAGTCCAAGTTAGAATCACTTACTTTAACAATATTCTTGAAGAAACCTCAAAACATCGCCTCACACCGAGCTCTCAAAGTCCCAAAATCGAAATGGGAATCAAACCCTCGAAATCCCACTTTTCTGTCCAGTTCTTCCGCACCTACGGACCTTCAGTCGCATCTGCGACGCCGCACCTGCAAAAATTCCATCGCAGGTGCGGGAATGACTAAAAGGGATGGGTCCGCATCTGCGTGTAAGTGGTCGCGCCTGCGTGTGCGCACCTGCGGATAAAAGTCCGCTTCTGCGATCCTCCCCTCTAACTCATTTTCCGCATCTGCGGAGATTCAGGCGCATCTGTGGGCTCGCAGATGCGGAAACACCTTCGCACCTGTGACCCCCGGCTATCTCCTCAACTCCCATTTCTGTGCTCCTTCCTCCGCACATGCAAGTACGCACCTGCGGCCTCCCCACTGTAGGTGCGAAACTACGAGATATCAGAAGTCTTCAGCAATCTCATAAGTCCAAAAACTCAATCCGTTAAGCATCTAAAACACACCCTAGGCCCCAGGGACCTCAACCAAACATGCCAACAAGTCATATAACCCCATGCGAACTTAGTCGAACATTCGAATCACTGAAAACAGCATCAAAACACCAAATTACCCTCAGATTCAAGTCGTAGAACTTCTAAATTCCAAATTCCGCACACGACGCCGAAACCTATCAAACAACGTCCGAATGATCTCAAATTTTACACACATATCACAAATGACACCACGGACCTGCTCCAACTTCCGGAAATCCATTCTGACTCTGATATCAAATTTTCCACTGCCGACCAAAATTGCCAAATTTTAATTTTCGCCAACTCAAGCCTAATTGCACTACGAACCTCCAATTCATATTCTGAACGTGCTCCTAAGTCCAAAATTACCTAATGGAGCTAACAGAACCATCAAAATTCAAATCCGAGATCGTTTATATATAAGTCAACATCCAGTTGACCTTTTCAACTTAAACTTCTAATAAAGAGACTAAGTGTCTCAATTCACTTCGAAACCACTTCGGACCCTAACCAACAAATCCGACATATCATAATATAGTTGACGAACCAAAAAGAAGCAGAAATGGGGGAAACAGAGCTATAACTCTCGAAAGGACCGGGCAGGTCGTTACAAACTATTTCTTTTCTCTTCAGATTTTTCCCTTCCAGTTGTGTCAAAGGACTCATTGTCAACCACTTCATCTTCTGTTCAACACTATTGGTTTGAACCCGTTCTAACTCCTGCTACTACCACCCCTTCTACTTCTCTTTCAGTTTCTTTCCCTTCTTCTTTCCCCAATGCTACTAACAACCATCCTTCACCTTCTGATGCTTCACTTTCTCCTCACATTACTGATGCTTTCTTTGACTCTGTCCCTTCTACTTCTTCTCTTGCCACTGTCAGTCCTGCCACCTATGTTGCCTCGCTTAGAAAATCTGATAGAACACACACTCATCCCTCTTATCTGAAGGATTATATCTATAAACTGCCTAGTTCCCTTTCCTGTTCTACTGTCCAACCTGTAGAGTATGAGCCATATACTTATTCTCAGGCAGCCCTTATTCCAGCTTGGCAGGATGCTATGAGAAAAGAGTTTGAAGCTGTAGAAGCTAATAACACTTGGGATATTATTGAATTACCCCTAGGTAAGAAGCCTATTGGGAGGAAATGGGTATATAAAATTAAATACAAAACTAATGATGAAGTAGAAAGATATAAGGCTAGGCTTGTCATTAGAGGGGACACACAAGTTGAGGGGGTGGATTTCAATGAGACATTTTCTCCTGTAGTGAAGATGTCTATTGTCAAATGTTTGATTGATGTTGCTATTAAGAAGAATTGGTCTTTATTTCAACTTGATGTTAACAATGCATTTCTTCATGGTGAGTTGGATGAGGAGGTCTATATGAAATTACCTACTCGCCTTTATGTTTCATCTCCTTCTTCTTCTGCCCCTTTGGCTTGCAAGTTGAAAAAGTCTCTTTACGGGCTTAGACAAGCTTCGAGGCAATAGTATGCCAAATTGTCTCAAGCCCTTTATTCTAACGGTTTTCATCATTCACTCAATGATTACTCTCTCTTTATCAAAGGGTCTCCTGGTCATCTAGTCATCCTAACTGTTTATGTTGATGATATCATCATCACTAGTGATGATTTACATGAGATTTCAGCTTTAAAATAATTTTTAGACTCTAAATTTAAGATCAATGACTTGGGTTTTCTTCACTACTTTTTGGGAATTAAGGTTACTGCATTACCTGATGGTGTTGTATTAAACCAGAAGAAGTTTACTTCTGATTTACTCAAAGACTATGATTGATTTGACATTCATTCTATTGTTAGCCCATTGGAATTGAATCAAAAGCTTAAAGTCGATGTTGGGGATCTCTTACCTAATCCTAAGAAATACAGAAGCCTTGTGGGGAAGTTATTATTCTTGACTCACACCCGGCCTGATATTTGCTTTAGTGTTCAATATCTGAGCCAATTTATGCAGGCTCCACATCTTCCTCACATGATTGCTGCTCTTCATTTGCTTAGGTATCTCAAGGGTACTCCTGACTTTGGTCTTTTTTTCTCTAACTCTGCTAATTTTTCTATCAAGGCTTACTCTGACAGTGATTGGGCAGCTTGCCCTGACACTCGCAAATCTGTTTCTGATTTTTGCATTTTCTTGGGTGATAGCCTTGTTGGCTGGAAGTCGAAGAAACAACGTGTGATTTCTCTTTCTTCCGCTGAAGCTGAGTATAGAGTTGTTAGTAAGGCTGTTGCTGAATTGGTTTGGCTGTCCAGATTATTACATGATCTTACTATTGAGGTTTCCTTTCCTATCTCTGTCTTCTGTAACAATATGGTAGCTATTCACATTGCTAAAAATCCTGTATTCCATGAGCGCACTAAACATATTGAAGTAGACTGTACTTCATCCGGAGTAAATTGACTGAAGGATTCATCCAGTTGTCGCATGTTCCTACCTCCGACCAATTGGCAGATGTATTCACCAAGCCACTACCTGGGGTTCTCCATCACACTTTTCTTGGCAAGTTGAAGGTTGTTTCCCCCTCCAACTTGAAAAGGGGTTTGGGCCACCAGCTTGCACCACTTCATGCCCAAAGCAACATACTTAAGTTTGGCTTAAGTTGGCCCGATTATTTATGTTATACTTAGCCCTTTTGTACTAGTTAGCCATTCTTTGTTAATAACTTAATATAACATAGTTGTTATTCATTTTAGTGGTTAGCCAATTTACATTGTATAAACAAGATATAAATAAAAGAGGCTACAACTGTTAATGTTTGGCCGGTTATTTTTGCATTCTCTCTCTTCGTTTGTTCTGTCTGATTAACTCTCTAGAAAGACCTAACCTCCGTTAACGAGCTTGCCTTTCTGATCTATTTTCATTGGTTTGTCATAATTTGCCGCCTTAACTATTGGCAGAATTTGAGAATTCTTCTGGAGATATTTCACTGCCACGTGCATCCTCCGCAAGATCGCGAAGAACTCGTCAACCTCCGCCTCTGATGGCGGCGGCAACACCACCGTCTCCTCCTCCTTCACAGCGTTTTCTATCTCATGCTTGGTCCGATCTCCGCAGTTAACATCGTTGTTTTCTGTTCTCTTCCTCTTCTTCTCCCCGTCCATGGTAAGTAGCATCTAGCTAGGCTGATTAATGGTTAATAATTCTGTTACTACTTCTCTCTTTATTCCCTCCTCTTTATCAATAGTACATGGTATTTCTATGCTTTTCAGATGTATTTTTTTCTCCCTGGCTTATTGCTGGTGGTTTAGGATATAATGCCTCCCTGTTGTGTGTTCTATGGTTTTGTCATGACTATTACTATAATAGAGTTACTCTTCTTCCTTATTTCCGGACAGAGAAAATTCTTAGAAAGTTAGAATAAAAGTAAACTTTGGAGAATTTTCAGTATAGTTACGTGAGGTTAATTAGACAAGGTGGGTTGCTCTGATGGTAAGCACCCTCCACTTCCAACCAAGAGGTTGTGAGTTCGAGTCACCCCAAGAGCAAGGTGGGGAGTTCTTGGAGGGAAGGATGCCGAGGGTCATTTGGAAACAGCCTCTCTACCCCAGGGTAGGGGTAAGGTCTGCGTACACACTACCCTCCCCAGACCCCACTAATGGGATTATACTGGGTTGTTGTTGTTGTTGTTGTTACGTGAGGTTAATTAGACAAGGTGGGTTGCTCTGATGGTAAGCACCCTCCACTTCCAACCAAGAGGTTGTGAGTTCGAGTCACCCCAAGAGCAAGGTGGGGAGTTCTTGGAGGGAAGGATGCCGAGGGTCATTTGGAAACAGCCTCTCTACCCCAGGGTAGGGGTAAGGTCTGCGTACACACTACCCTCCCCAGACCCCACTAATGGGATTATACTGGGTTGTTGTTGTTGTTGTTGTTACGTGAGGTTAATTAGACAAGGTGGGTTGCTCTGATGGTAAGCACCCTCCACTTCCAACCAAGAGGTTGTGAGTTCGAGTCACCCCAAGAGCAAGGTGGGGAGTTCTTGGAGGGAAGGATGCCGAGGGTCATTTGGAAACAGCCTCTCTACCCCAGGGTAGGGGTAAGGTCTGCGTACACACTACCCTCCCCAGACCCCACTAATGGGATTATACTGGGTTGTTGTTGTTGTTGTTGTTACGTGAGGTTAATTAGACAAGGTGGGTTGCTCTGATGGTAAGCACCCTCCACTTCCAACCAAGAGGTTGTGAGTTCGAGTCACCCCAAGAGCAAGGTGGGGAGTTCTTGGAGGGAAGGATGCCGAGGGTCATTTGGAAACAGCCTCTCTACCCCAGGGTAGGGGTAAGGTCTGCGTACACACTACCCTCCCCAGACCCCACTAATGGGATTATACTGGGTTGTTGTTGTTGTTGTTGTTACGTGAGGTTAATTAGACAAGGTGGGTTGCTCTGATGGTAAGCACCCTCCACTTCCAACCAAGAGGTTGTGAGTTCGAGTCACCCCAAGAGCAAGGTGGGGAGTTCTTGGAGGGAAGGATGCCGAGGGTCATTTGGAAACAGCCTCTCTACCCCAGGGTAGGGGTAAGGTCTGCGTACACACTACCCTCCCCAGACCCCACTAATGGGATTATACTGGGTTGTTGTTGTTGTTGTTGTTACGTGAGGTTAATTAGTCAAAGTATCAAACTACGTGCTGACCCCCATGCCATGCAATGTTATCAATCACCTTAAACTTTCTTTTTCTCTCTCTTCAATTTTCCATTTGGATTTGGTTGCGGTTCAGAGGTTAGACTCCGTCTTAGATATATAGTTTGCATTTTCTTAGCGTAATGTTATCTGAAATACCCTGATTTATTTTGGCTGAGTCTTATAACTAGCACTCAGTGTCAAAATTAGATGGTCTAAGATCTAAATACTAATTTTATTACTGGGTAAGAAGAAAAAGACACAAGTTTTAGCAAAAATAAAATATAAAAATGAAATAGATCTACCTTTGTTCGGAACAATTGGGTTTTAAGGAAATATAAAACTGAGTATATTGGTATTAGATCTAAACTATTCAATTTATGGTTCCAAAATCCAACGTTCAAAGGTGAATCTAATAATTTAACTTAATGAGGTCAAATATGCAGGCAAGTAATACTTCTTTATGCGGTTTATTTGAGAAAATAAGGTGGAAAAGTAGGGGAAGACTAGTTTATTAATTCAGTACACCCTTAAGCCTTGGCTAATTGGTTGTCATCCTGCTAATATTGATTGGTAAGACTTAAAAACGAAAAAAAATCAAATTTCCTTCTACTTTCCACTCTTCTGTTCTTATTCTCGTGCTACCGATTAACATCAACTGAGTGTTTAAGACAAAGACAACTTAAAAACATATATAGACACAAAAGTAATGCCTTTTCATTTATCTAAATCGATTAGTAGAATTACTAAACCTGTTTAAGTTAATAAAATGCAATTGACTTAACGACTAATGAAACTTGGACGATAGAACTTCTACCACGAAGACTAATAATTTGAGGTATTCTAGTTATCTTTACTTTGTCCAAAAATATATTCTTTTCTATTCCTATTCCGAATATGTTTCGCCAAGTAATTAAGTGTACTACATCGATAATCATAATCTGCATACGGCGAAACACGTTGAGGGAAAAAAAAAATCAAATTTCTTAAATTAATTAATATGCAATCACATGGGCATGTTGGTTAAGTCGATTATTAAAATGGTGGAAGAAAAAAGCCATAAGTTAAAATGAACTTCAGCATCCGGTGTGCTATGCCTTCTGTTTCCGCGCGCATAAAAATAAAGAATTTAGTTCGTAATTTTCAAATAAGATTTTGCTGGGATACGACAATAAGAGAAGATTGAGAAAATTATACAACATGCACTCCCTAAGATTTGAATTTACCCTTCCCTCTTATTTGAGATATATATTAACGTAAAGCTACTTTTCGTTAAAAATGTGCCAGAAAGATATAATTTAATCAATATGTACGTAGAGTAATATATATACCATTAACTTTATTCTTTTATGTTGCAAAAGTATATTTTCACATTAATAAATTATTGGATCATGAATTATCTATAAATTAAAGTATCCTATTGTATTTACGACAAATGTCCAAATATACTCCTGTACTTTCGAAAATAGTCTAAGAATATCTCTCGTTATACTATTGGGTTATCTATACCCCTGCAGTCGTACTTTGGGTTCAAATATACCCATAATTTAAACAGAGGGATACGTGTCATAGTCCTGTTGACCAATTCTAAATATCTCCTAATTAATTAAAAAGACACATTATTTGGTACCCGAAAAGTAATTTTCTAAAGCAATTATTTTTTGTAAAAACTAGAAAAACTAATTTGTTTTTACTAAAAACTGAAAAAAGCGAAAATATTTTTTTTTTCCAGTTTTTACAAAAACACCGCTTTAAAAAAAACTAAAAAATATTTTTTAAAATAATATTTTTGTAAAAACTGAAAAGCAATTTTCTAAAGCAATTAAAAACTGGAAAAACTGAATGTTTTTTTTACTAAAAACTGAAAAAATAGAAAATGTTTATTTCCAGTTTTTAGAAAAATATTGCTTTAAAAAAACTGAAAAATAATTTCTAAAGCAATTATTTTTGTAAAAAATAAACAAAAATTGAAAAGCAATTTTCTAAAGCAATATTTTTGTAAAAACTGAAAAAACAAATATATTTTTTCCCCAGTTTTTAGTTAAAAAGAATTTAGTTTTTTCTAGTTTTTAATTGCTTTAGAAAATTATTTTTTATTTTTTTTCCAGTTTTTAGAAAAATATTGTTTTTGAAAATGTTTTTCAGTTTTTTTTAAAGCAGTTTTTTTGTAAAAACTGGAAAAAACATATTTCCGTTTTTTAGTTTTTATTTAAAAAAATTCAGTTTTTTTGCAGTTTTTACAAAAAATAAATTACTTTAGAAAATTACTTTTCGGGTACCAAATAATGAGTCCTTTTAATTAATTAGGACATATTTAGAATTGGCCAACAAGACGATAACACCTGTCCCTCCATTTAAGTGAGGGGTATATTTGAACCCAAAGAATGACTGTAGGGGTATAGATAGCCCAATAGTATAACGATCAATAGTATAACGATGAGTATTCTTATACTATTTTCGAAAGTACAGAGATATATGTGGACCTTTGCCGTTGTATTTAGCTTCACTATCACATTGTGTTCAACTTATATATATATATATATATATATATATATATATATATTAAAGAATTAAAAATGCATGCATTTATTTAACGATAATAAAAGATAAAATTAAATAATAATTTTGGTACCCAATATATAATTAAGGAAAAGTAAAAGTAAGTCACAAAGAGCAAACCAATCCATTAGTTTACACAATAGTCCAGTTATTTAGAATTACCAGAGAAATATATGTTACCAAGTGCAAAAACTTATTTAGTACCCAAAAAAAAGGACCAAAACTGAGAAGTAGGTGTAGTTCTTCGAATCGACTAGAAAAGGGAATAATATAGTTCAGACTGTAAAAGCTTAACCTGTACAGCAGAAACAGCGACTTTTAACGTCGGCTAAAATGCACATGTTACGTGTTCAATCCTGTAACTTCAAGCTTAAACGGCGTTAGTCTCCGCCTTCTGGTAAAGCGTTGAGGTCCAAACCACCTTTTCGCACGATTCCTTGTGTTCTTCTCTGGCCAGCTACAACAATACTGTTCACACCGGCCGGCGATGCGGTTAATTTGCTGCCGTGATCGTTAACTATTGGCAGAATTTGAGAATTCTTCTGGAGATATTTCACTGCCACGTGCATCCTCCGCAAGATCGCGAAGAACTCGTCAACCTCCGCCTCTGATGGCGGCGGCAACACCACCGTCTCCTCCTCCTCCTTCACAGCGTTTTCTATCTCATACTTGCTCCGATCTCCGCCGTTAACCTCGTCGTTCTCTGTTCTCTTCCTCTTCTTCTCCCCGTCCATGGTAAGTAGCATCTATTGATTAATGGTCAATAATTCTATTACTTCTCTATTTGTTCTCTCCTTTTTATCAATAGTACATGGTATTTTTATGCTTTTCATATGTATTTTCCCCCCCCTGGCTTATTGCTGGTGGTTTAGAATATAATGCCTCCGTCCCTCGACTCATACTGTTGCTGACATAGCGAATCTGACATCATGTTAATGGCATTATCATCTTGGTCTTTTCGACAATGTGTAATTGTCACCCACGCGCTTTCTTTGTGCATGCCAAAGATATGTCTTTCCCTTAGGAGGTATTTTTTCATATAATAATAAAATAAAGATCTTACAAGTTAAAAATTATCAGTGTTCATAAGTCATTCAATAAGATTTTGAGGAGACTTTGTGGGAGGTTTGGACTTTGGACATAAGAAATATAAAATTCCGGAAATAAATGGGAAAACAATTTAAACAAAAAATGTTATTTTAAAATTAGAGTTGTGTTTAGAAATGAATATAATTTTGGAGTGCTTTTGAATTTTTGTGAGTGATTTGAAGTGAAAATTTTGAAAAATACCTTTCTAAAGTTTTCAAATTTTCGAAAAAAATCGAAATTCATTTTCAGGTGAAAATTAAAAATTTCATGGCCAAGCACTGAATTCGAAAAGTAATAATTTTTCTAAAAAAGGTAAATTTACTTTATGGTCAAACGGGCCCTAAGTTCGGAATTTTTGGTTTTTGGTTGTTAGAAATGCTATATTAATACAAATTATCAGTGTGGCTTTATGTTTCGATAATTTGAAATTATATATAACCTTAGCTCATTCTTCAAAAAACTATTAGGAAACATAAAGCCACACTACTATCTCTCTGTTTTTTTTTTAATATGGTGTATTTCATTTTTTTAGGCTTACAGAAGATTGATTTACATAATATCACTCAAAATATCGTTCAACCCTTTCTACTGGGATAGATACCTTCAAGCGTGTTTTTACTAATCAAAAGAAGTTTGCATTGAAAACTTGTTCTCCAATTATGAGTGCATATATAAGCGTCTAACAATTATTTTAGGTACATTTTCTTTCATGTTGTTCAAAAATATTATTGCACCATATATGCGCTGTGACTTTTATAATACTCCACGTGATTGGAGGGACCAATTAGGTCGGCAAGTGAATTTTACGCTCCTTTTATTGTATAGTTCCATTCTGCGCATTTGAACACACTTTTCTTCTAAATTCCAATATATAATCCCCAATGTCCTATGATTCTTTAAAAAGACTAAAGGGGACGACTCCACAGAGTCAACATATTTAAATAGGAAAATGGTACAATAACGTTATTCCAATAATAAATCATGCACCCCACCACTTGCCTTTTGTTAACAGTTCGGCTATAAATTTTGATATCTTTAATCGGACCTTTAACATAAGAATTGAATATTTGACTTTTTTTTAGCCCTCCCGAGAACTATTTACTTTGTTTTGTCGGTGACTCGAACCTATAATTTTTTGATTGGAGGTGAAAGTCGCCATTTGAGTTAACGCAGTGTGATGGAATGATAAAAGATTCATTCACTTTTAACTAGAGATTTCAATTCAAACTCTGAAAATAGAATTTCTTATAATTGGGAGCGATCAATTTTTTACTGTGTGAATTTTGATTAATTGAATTAGTGAATTCCGAACAACGAATAATAAATAAAAAAGGAGACATTTGAGTTACCCTAGAATAAGTGATGAACTACTTTTATTCCTAAGAAAGTGGGGATAAAGTAAATTAAGAAAAAGAAATATACACAAATACTATTACTGAAAACATTAAGAAGAAAAATGGGAAAGTTGGTCGGGTTCAGATGCAATTTGATCCCCATTATCATCATGAAGTAATTCATCTTTTGCTTTTTTTGTTTTTAACACAGTGTTTGGTTCGATTAATCCAGTATAGGAAAGTTTTAATTTAGGGATAAAGTGCTTCTATAAAAAAAAATATTACTTCCGTTCCAATTTATTTGAACCTATTTCCTTTTTGGTCCGTTCCAAAAAGAATGACCCCTTTCTAAATTTGGAAACAATTTTACTTAAATTTATAATTATACCTTTAATGATAAACTTTTATAACCACACAAATACTCTGGCCCCCTTTTGAATTGTTTAGGACCACAAATTTCAAAAATCTTTATTTTTTCTTAAACTTCGTGATCAGTTAAACAAGTTCACATGAATTGGAACGGAGAGAGTAATTAAGTTATTAGAATTTAAAATTCGAAATATTTAATTAAGGACGGGGAGCATTTATCACGTCATCGTAACTTTTGTTATTCGACGTATGTTATTAGAGAAAAAAATCCCATCCGTCTTTTACTTTTCTTTCGTTTTAGAGATCAGGGTCCTACACTTTATTGTTGTTGGTAGGTATATGTTAAGTTGGTTTGGTGATTAACTAAAGTGTGTAAATTATGCGGAAACTCCTTTTGTATAAAACAAAGATTTAGG
Source organism: Nicotiana otophora (assembly GCA_000715115.1). NCBI lineage: Eukaryota > Viridiplantae > Streptophyta > Magnoliopsida > Solanales > Solanaceae > Nicotiana > Nicotiana otophora. The sequence continues at coordinate 285,678 of AWOL01S0003822.1, read as the reverse complement.
TACTAGTAGGGGTACATGCACACGGTTTGTTCGTTTTTTACCAAAATCAAATCAAACTATCTATATCGGTTTGGATTGGTTCGATTTTGACGGATGTTTTTGGATTTTTTGAATTTTTTGTTAATTAAATATTATTTCAATCTTATTTTATTAAATTTTTGATAAATAAATATATATTTGGTATAAATTAAAAAAATTGACAAACATATTATCTATTAAATATTCCTATGGCAGAATTTACTTAGTAACACATGATAGTTATTTTTTTAGTCGTTTGACAATAATTTTTTGTTGATGTACAATTTCAAGGTTAACCGAATTTAGTAATAAAACATAAGAATCAATATGATACCTTAATAATAATAACCACTTCAAATTCGAAAAAAGATATAAGAATTTAATAGATCTTGACATATGAATATGAAAAAATAAAGAGATTGACGCATTTCGATAACACTTGATAAGAAAGTGATCATACAACTCATTATTTAAGGTTAATAAATATGGAGCACTTCATATTTTATTAAATTTTATATCTTGTAAGAGAATCCCAAATATTTTCTAGATATTTTTTAAAGATTGTTCGGGTGTTTTTATTCAATACCAAACCAAATCAAACCAAATCAAGTCGAATTTTTTAATCGGTTTGGTTTGACTTTTCGGTTTGATGCGATTTTCCGGTTCAGTTTGTACACCGTAAGTATTAGTAAGTCGAATGGAATCCGCGCCACAAAAAGCGCTGACTTGCAAAATTTGACTTTGTCTCTCTCATAGAATCTATACTAGATAGCTAGCACGGGCCCAACAAATTGAACACTCAAATATGTACTTTTAATGATTATTTGAAAATTTTATTGCATTTAAGTTTGAGTCACAAGCAGAATACATACCCGATCATTGAGAAACCTTCCATTGATCTCATCCCGGAGAAAATCCCAATACGCAACATATTCCTCACGCCGGTAGAAAATATACTCCCTGAACCGTGGTAAAACCCAGTGGGAACTCTTTGAAACCCATTTGCACATAACCAAGCTATCGGAACTGAATCTCTCTAACTCACCCAGCCACGTAGGTTGTCCCAACCCAAGAGCATTGCCACAAAATACCTGTGGAGACTAGCCACATCATAAGTACCCAAAGAACTGATTATCTCCATTACTGTGCTGATTCAACCTACTACCACGCTGTCCTATTTCTCCAAGTCCCTTCCAAATTGCCTTCAAATTGATACTTCTCCTTGCTGGAACACCACGATCCTTAAACAAAATTCACCACACAAGAGACCCTAGTATAAAACCATAACGCCCTAAGGCCCATAAGCCGCTGACTTCCTTCTTAAGTACCCCAAAGTACCACAACCGTGACACCCACTCTAAGGAGACCTTATGTGAACCTAAGACTGTTTTCTTCACCTTCTTGATGCTGAAATGCATAATCCACAACGGTATAAAAATGCCACAAGTCTCGACACTATCCAATGTAACTCTCAGTTTATAGCCATATACAAATCTTGAAAATTTCAAATTGCTATATATAGATCTTGAATCCATTAGAACCATTTTCGAGAGTCATCCATTCTACTCAAATCTCAATTAAACTGACAAAACGCACCAAACGACCCGTGCTCCATTAGCACAACAACAACCAAGGGAGTAACCCACACTCTTAAGCAACTGAGCAGATTCCTACTCCATGTACACTACACCCTTCACGAATAGCCACTCAATTATTTTATAATTCCTATATACATATAGAGTGTAATACAACCCGCATCCCAAATTTCCTTTACCCGATTCATCCTCGATCTCGACCTCTGCAAGTCATAACTGATTTACCAGTATATCCCGAACCGAAACCAATACAACACATAACCTTGCAATCAACTCGTCGATAGCAGACTCCCCTACTTGGATCAAATCCATAGAACAAAACACTCGATAATATCACGATACCCATACTCTATTACTGCCAGAATCCCACACTGAAATTCAACTAAATCCTTCGTAAGATCATGTAACACAGACCATATAATACCTCAAATCATCTACAAATCTAGCATTCATCCTCGTGATAGTCAGGTCAACTGTTACAATCGATCCAAACTCAAAGAGCACAATTATCATTTACTGGTAAAGGAGAACTCTCTACAAAACATCATAAGGACCACACAACCCCAGGACACCTCGCAGGAGATAACCCGCCTGCTCTGCCTCAAACCGACATCTCTTTATACCCTTCCACAGTCACGACCACTACGCAATCACTTAATCTTCTTGATTCTGAAATCATCAACAAGACATGAGAATCTACTTCACTCCACAGCTAAATAACATGAGAGATCCCTCAACACACCCATAACTCGAGACCATACGTCAAATCAAGACAGAAATCAGACACCCCATAGTCCTTGCTACATCTCAAGTAAACCCTTCTCGTCACACTCGAACAATCTGAACATATCTCGCAGTTATATCATATTCACCACATAGTCATCCAATCACAAATTCCACTAATAGGGACACCAACAGACCTATAAGTCCCAAAAGCACGTGCTCACACAATCAAGATCTCCGTTCTCAAGCTACTGTCACTACCCGACCTCAAGTCCTCCAGAATGGCCCATCATCAGTCCGCCAAAATCACATCTCGCACCTCAACCATGGAATCACAAGCCGCCAGCGCACAACCAATACCGAGCGCTCACATGCGCATACGAATGCGTGGAAGAAATTCAAAGGGTTACGCTTCAAGCTGAATCAATGCCGCACGATAAGGAAAGAAATATGGGAAGTATATCCTAAATGTCCTGTAGCCTCTCGAAGATAGGTATGGACTTTATCATACCGATCCGCAAGACTCTACTAGACACTTGCTCATGACTTGTAGAACCTATGAACCTAGAGCTCTGATACCACCTTGTCACGACCCAAAATCCGACTAGTCGTGATGGCACCTAACCCACCCGCTAGGTAAGCCACTTAACCACTAACCAATTTTAATAACAATTAATAAAGCAATTTAAGTAAAGAATTATCTTAATCTTATACATTCCCCAAGATTTGATAGTACAAATCATGAGCTTCTAAGAATAGAGTTTACAAAGCGAAAATGAAATAAATACATATTCTGTTTGAATAGTACATAAACAATGTTTTATATATCTAAAGCTACCACGAACAAGGGGCAGCTAAAACCGGGACACAGGTACATCTTCAATCCAGCTCCCATCGAACATAATAACATCAGCAGCAAATATCTGCACGCAAGGTGCAAAAGTGTAGTATGAGTATAACCGATCCCATGCACTCAATAAGTAACAAACCTAACCTTAGGTTGAAAGTATTGTCGAGCTTGTACCAAGGTCGGGTCCCAACTTCAATAACCAACAATAGTTCATAACAACACAAAACAAGTAATACCAGAAGTAACTCAACAATCAAATGTTCAACAAAAACATGATTTCTGAAAATAGTTCCGCCTTCCGAGTACTCCAATGAAAACCCAAATCGTTTACTAGAGTTACTAAAAATATGAATAAGTTTGAAAACAATAATTTTCCCAAAATCCTTTCCATAATAAATAAGATATTTTATTTTCTTTCGAGATAACCAGTGTAAAACAAATGCATCACTATGCCCATATGTCAACATGTGTGAGAAATCATGAATGATGTGATACCGTACAACATGAAAAAAATACATCTCTATGCCTGTATGTTAAGTGTGCATGTCAATGCAATGCGTCTCAGAGATGAACACATGTACTCACACTCTCAGAGTACTCAATCTCACTATTTCGCATTCTCTCTCACTATGATCAAGGCTCAGTACACTCAACCACTCAGCGTTGTATAATACACGCTGTGGCGTGCAGCCCGATCCATATATATATATAGTCGACTGCACTCACTAGGGGTGTGCAGACTCCGGAGGGGCTCCTTCAGCCCAAGCGCTATATTGCTACGGCGTGTAGCCCGATCCAATATTGTTGCGGCGTGCAACCCGATCCAATATTGTTACGGCATGCAACCCGATCCAATAATATATATATAGCCCGAAGTCTTGTTGTGGCGTGCAATCCGATTTATATAAAATATAATAAATATCATATGCTGCGGCGTGCAGCCCGATCCCAAAATATCACTCTCACTTAGGCCCTCGGCCTCACTCAGTCATCAATCTTTCTAGTCTCACTCACGGGCTCATAATGCAATGAAACTAGCCCGATAATAATGGTATGATGTATCAATAAACAACAACTAAGACTGAGATATGATATGAATCCATGGATATGACTGAGTACAATATATCAATGAAATTAGTGAGATGACAGCCAGAAACGACCACTATGCGTCCTAACAATATCAACATAAAGCCTAAATATGATATTTAGCATGATTAACAGCTTAACTACTTTATCACATGGTGATAACACAGATATCAACAAAATGGGGCTATTATACAGTGCCAGGGAAACAACGGAATCACAATTCACAGGGTGCACGCCCACACGCCCGTCACCTAGCATGTGCGTCACCTCAATACCAATCACATAACACGTATTTCGGGGTTTCATACCCTCAGCACTAAGATTAGAAGAGTTACTTACCTCGAACAAGCCAATTCCAACACCGAGCAAGGCAAGCGATTCTCCAAAATGCCATCCCGCGGGTTCTGACCTCCGAATGGTTCGAACTAACCAAAAACAACTCAAATACATCAGACAATGCTAAAGGAACCAATCCCGATCGAAAAAGATCAATCTTGAATCAAAAGCCCAAAATAGGCCAAAAGCCCAACCCGAGCCCGCACCTCAAAACCCGACAAAATTTATGATTCTGCCTAGCAGTTTCACACCTGCGGCACATTAGCTGCTTCTGCGGCGTCGCATTTGCGACCAAAATATGCTTCTACGGAGAAGCACTGGATGTCTGCCTTCGCACCTGCGGTAAAATACACGCATCTGCGCACTCGCAAATGCGCACCCACTTGTCGCTTCTGCGCTTCCAATCCGCTTATGCGCTCAACTCACCACATCTGCGCCTTCGTAGATGCGAAGCAATCTACGCTTCTGTGGAACCCTGCTCCCAGCAATATTTCCGCTCCTGCGACCCCTCCATCGCTTCTGCGACCCTCATACCTACGCAAACTAGCAATAGCAACATTGAAGAAAATGATCCGAAATCAATCTGAAACACGCCCGAGCCCCTCGGGACCCCGCCCGAATATACCAACAAGTCCAATAACATAACACAGACCTACTCGAGGCCTCGCATCATGCATAACAACATCGAAACGATGAATCACACCTCAAATCAAAATCTATGAAGTTTGAACTTTCAAATTCAATAACTCGTGTCGAAACATAGCAAATCAATCTTGAATGACTTCAAATTTTGCGCACAAGTCCCAAATAACATAATGAAGCTATTCCAATTCCTGGAATCACAATCCGAATCCGATATCAAAAAGACCACTCCCGGTCAAACTTTCCAAAATTACAACTTTCGCCATTTCGAGCCAAATTCAACTACGGACCTCCGAATCATAATCCGGACTTGCTCCTAAGTCCGAAATCACCCAACGGAGTTAATGAAACAATAAGAACTCCGTTCCGGGTTCAAATTCACAAAAAGTCAAACTTGATCGACTTTATCAAATTTAAAGCTTCTAGATGAGAATCATTCTTTCAAATCAATTCTGAATAACCTGAAACCCAAACCGATGATTCACATAAGTCATATTACATCATATGGAGCAACTCATGCCCTCAAACAACCGAGAGAAGTGTAAATGATCAAAATGACTGGTCGGGTCGTTACATCCTCCCCCACTTAAACATACGTTCGTCCTCGAATGTGTCCAGATTTGTTCTCAAAGCCATCAAACTGCCGTATAACCTTGCCATGCACATACTCGGGGGTGATCTCATGCCACCCTATCCCATATAGGCCTGAAAACACAACATAACTGTAGTTCCTTAATTCAACCTAGCCTATAAACCTTAGAATGCAATTTCCAACATCCACAATTTCTATAAGATCAGAATCTCGCATCTACACACTGTATAAGTCTGAACAAGATGTACCAAGCCGCAACCATAACCCAAGATACAATCGCATGATATACCGCATATCTTAAATACTCGAAGCAATGATTTCTAATCACAGTAGCTGCTCAAACAACCCAATTCCGGTAATAAACCTCATGTCAAACCAAACCTCATCCTAAAACCTTCGTACACTGCCGATGATGAAAGAAACACGCGGAAACTCATAACCATTCATCAGACCAACAAGTCATGGAGCTCCCTCTCCTTCTACAAGAATTATAGCCAATTTCTAAACCGACTTCCGATATTATCCTCCCAAATATACCACAATCAAATCTGATAGCATCCATTCTAGGTCTAGTGACCTCATCTCATCCAACACGACCACTCTAGTGACATGACGCACCCATACAATCTAAAGTCACAACTCGTGCAATCCGTGCACCAATAAGCAACATTCCAAATGTACTCAATCATGGAAAAATATCTCAAACGAGAGAACCGTCCCGCAAGCTCATCAAGTACCACCACCACGAAATGCTTAAACCTATCACATACCATTGAACCCTAACACACGGATCTAACACAAATGATCATATTTCCACATAACTCTGATGAAATGTGCAACCCTAACCAAATACTAGTCCATATGAAATACCTTAAGCCACCCTGCTAAAAATCAATAACTATGTGCAATTTGACATCAAGTACTCAAAGTGCATTACCATAACCATGGAGAAGAAAATGACACCATGCCACCCCATAAAACACGAAAGAACATAACAAATACGCCATCAACCAAGCAATACCCAATCCTCTTCTCGCTCAAATTCTGCCATAAGGCCATAATAGAACCGCACCATATGTGCATATAACCAACGAATCATAACTCCTCGTAGAGTAGAAGAGTAAGTTACAGATCGTCTCAGAACACGAATAAGATCAACAACAACTGAATGGCACATCCCTTAACAATAGCAGTATGGAGCCAACCAATCCGGCTCGGTGTAGAATACACATCCTAATTCGGCCTACCAATGGACCCCCAAATCGACTCTGGTCACCCACAAATAGATAAATAACCCTCCGAAAATTCACAATGACTGAATCATAACACATACTATCATCTGGCTAGCTTCGGCCACAACCTCACAGTCCATAACCATGAAACAATCTGCTCCTGAGAACTCCCAGCCTCCAAATCCATAAAACACACGAATCACCATATCTGATTCCATCTCTACCGCCAGAATGTCTTACACATCTCTCATACATGATCATCCCACGAGAAATACTTCTAAAATTCTTCCGTGCCACAAAGCAAAGTTTGAATATCAGCAGTTGATCAACCAAGAGAGTGCCGCAATAACAATGACTTCCCTCTTAAGCACCCCAAAGTACCACAACCGCGACACCCACTCTAAGGAGACTTATGTGAATCTAAAATTATTTCCTTCACCCTCTTGATGCTTAAATGCATAATCCACGACGGTATAAAAATGCCACAAGTCTCGACACCATCCAATGTAACTCTCAGTTTCTAGCCATATACAAATCTTTAAAATTCCAAATCGCTACATATAAATCTTGAATCCATTAGAACCATTCTCGAGAGTCATCCACTCTACTCAAATCTCAATTACACCGACCAAACGGATCGAATGACCTGTGCCCCATTAGCACACCAACAACCAAGGGAGTAACCCACACTCCTAAATAACTAAGCAGATTCCTACTCCATGTACACTACACCCTTCATGAATAACCACTCAATTATTTTATGATTCCCATATACCCATAGAGTGTAATACAACCTGCATCCCGAATTTTCTTTACCTGAGTCATCCTCGTTCTCGACCTCTGCAAGTCATAACTGATTTACCAGTATACCCCGAACCTAAACCAATACAACATATAACTGTGCAATCAACTCGTCGATAGCAGACTCCCCCACTTGGCTCAAAGCCATAGAACAAAACACTCGATAACATCACGATACCCATACTCTATTACTGCCAGAATCCCACACTGAAATTAAACTAAATCCTTCGTAAGCTCATGTAACACAAACCATATAATACCTCAAATCATCTGCAAATCTCGCATTCATCCTCATGATAGCCAGGTCAACTGTTACAACCAATCCAAACTCAAATCATAGAATTATCATTCACTAGTAAAGGAGAACTCTCTACAAAAAATCATAAGGACCACACAACCCCAGGACACCTCACAGGAGATAACCCGCCTGCTCTGCCTCAAATCGACATCTCTCTATACCCTTCCACAGTCACGACCACTACGCAATCACTTAATCATCTTGATTCTGAACTCATCAATAAGACATGAGAATCTACTTTACTCCACAACTAAATAACATGAGAGATCCCTCAACACACCCATAACTCGAGACCATAAGCCAAATCAAGATAGAAATAAGACACCCCATAGACCTTGCTACATCTCAAGTAAACTCTTCTCGTCATATTCGAACAATCTGAACATATCTCGCAGTTACATCATACTCACCACATAGTCATCCAATCACAAATTCCACTAATAGGGACACCAACGGACCTATAAGTCCCAAAAGCACGTGCTCACACAATTGAAATCTCAGTGCTCAAGCTACCTTCAAAACCCGCCCTCAAGTCCTCTAGACTGGCCCATTATCAGCACACCAAAATCACATCTCGCATCTCAACCATGGAATCACAAGCCGCCGACGCACAGCCGATACCGAGCGCTCATATGCACATACGAATACGTGGAAGGAATTCAAAGGGTTACGCTTCAAGCTAAATCAATGCCGCACGATAAAGAAAGAAAGATGGGAAGTATATCCTAAATGTCCTATAGCCTCTCGAAGATAGGTGTGGATGTCATCATATCGATCTGCAAGACTCTACTAGACACTTGCTCATGACTTGTAGAACCTCTGAACCTAGAGCTCTGATACCACCTTGTCACGACCCAAAATCCGACTAGTCGTGATGGCACCTAACCCACCCGCTAGGTAAGCCACTTAACCACTAACCAATTTTAGTAACAATTAATAAAGCAATTTAAGTAAAGAATTATTTTAATCTTATACATTCCCCAAGAACTGGTAGTACAAATTATGAGCTTCTAAGAATAGAGTTTACAATGCGGAAATGAAATAAATACATAGTCTATTTAAATAGTACATAAACAAAGTTTTATAGATCTAAAGCTACCACGAACAAGGGGAAGCTACAACCAGGATACAGGTACATCTTCAATCTAGCTCCCATCGAACACAACAATATCAGCAGCCAAAATCTACACGCAAGGTGCAGAAGTGTAGTATGAGTACAACCAATCCCATGTACTCCATAAGTAACAAACCTAACCTTAGGTTGAAAGTAGTGACGAGCTTGTACCAAGGTCGGGTCCCAACTTCAATAACTAACAATAGTTCATAACAACATAAAACAAGTAATACCAGAAGTAACTCAACAATCAAATGTTCAACAAAAACATGATTTCTAAAACTAGTTCCGCCTTTCGAGTACTCCAATGAAAACCAAATCGTTTACTAGAGTTACAAAAATATGAATAAGTTTGAAAACAATAATTTTCCCAAAATCCTTTCCATAATAAATAAGATGTTTCATTTTCTTTCCAGATAACCAGTGTAAAACAAATGCATCACTATGCCTATCTATCAACATGTGTGAGAAATCATGAATGATGTGATACCGTACAACATAAGGAAAATACATCTTTATGCCTGTATGTCATGTGTGCATGTCAATGCAATGCATCTCAGAGATGAACTCATGTACTCACACTCTCAGAGTACTCATTCTCACTATCTCGCATTCCCTCTCACTATGCTCAAGGCTCAGCACACTCAATCACTCAACGCTGTATAATACTCGATGCGGCGTGCAACCCGATCCACATATATATATATAGTCGACTGCGCTCACTGGCGGTGTGTAGACTCTGGAAAGGCTCCTTCAGCCCAAGCACTATATTGTTGCAGCGTGCTGCCGGGTCCAATATTGTTGCGGCGTGCAACCCGATCTAATAATATATATATATATATATCCGAAGGCTTGTTGCGGCGTGCGACCCGATCCATATAAAATATAATTAATATCATAAGCTGCGACGTGCAGCTCGATCCCAAAATGTCACTCTCACTCAGGCCCTCGGCCTCACTCAGTCATCAATCTCTCCAGTCTCACTCAAGGGCTCACAATGCTATGAAACTAGCCCGACAACAATGATATTATGTATCAATAAACAACAACTGAGACTGCGATATGATATGAATGCATGAATATGATTGAGTATAATATATCAATGAAATAAGTGCGATGACAACAAGAAACGACCACTATGGGTCCTAACAATATCAGCATAAAGCCTAAACATGATATTTAGCATGATTGACAGCTTAACTACTTTATCACATGGTCATAACACAAATATCAAAAAAATGGGGCCACTATACAGTGCCATGGAAACAACGGGATCACAATTCACAGGGTGCACGCCCGTCACCTCAATACCAATCACATAACATGTATTTCAGGGTTTCATTACCCTCAACACTAAGATTAGAAGAGTTACTTACCTCGAACAAGCCAATTCCAACACCGAGTAAGCTAAGCGATGCTCCAAAATTCCATCCCGTGGGTTCTGACCTCTGAACGGCTCGAAACTAACCAAAAACTACTCAAATACATCAAATAATGCTAAAGGAACCAATCCCGATCGAAAAAGATCAATCTTGAATCAAAAGCCCAAAATTGACCAAAAGCCTAACCCAGGCCCACACCTCGGAACCCGACAAAATTTACAAAATCTAATAACCCATTCAATTACGAGTCCAACCATACTAGTTTCACTCAAATCCGACTCTAATTCGATGTTCAAAACTCAAACATTCATATTATGAAACTTTAGGCCAAAACCCCCAATTTCCTCTATAACATTCACAAACCAATTACCAAAAACGAAGGTAGATTCATAATATAAGATCAAAAATGAGTAGAGAACACTTACCCTAGTCTAGGAGATGAAAATTGATCCAAGAATCGCCTCATTCTGAGCTTGGAAATGTTAAAATGATGCCAAAATCGCAAACCCTTGTATTTATCATTCTGTCCAGCATTTTCGCACCTGCGGCACATTAGCCGCTTCTGCAGCGTCGCATTTGTGACCAAAAACACGCTTCTGTGGAGAAGCATTGGAGGTCTGCCTTTCCACCTGCGATAAAATACCCGCATCTGCGCACTCGCTGGTGCGCGCCCACTTGTCGCTTCTGCACTCAACTCACCGTATCTGCGCCTTCGCAGATGTGAAGAAATCTCCGCTTTTGCGGAACCCTGATCCCAGCAATATTTCCGCTCCTGCGACCCCTTCGTCGCTTCTGCGACCCATGCACCTGCGCAAACCAGCCGCATGTGCGGTCACACCAGAAGCAACAATAGCAACATTGAAGAAACTGATCCGAATTCAATCCGAAACACGCCCGAGCCCCTCGGAACCCCACCCGAATATACCAACAAGTCCAATAACATAACATGGATCTACTCGAGGACTCAAATCACACATAACAACATTGAAATGACGAATCTCACCTCAAATCGAAATCTATGAATTTTGAAGTTTCAAATTCAATAACTCGTGCCAAAACATAGCAAATCAATACGGAATGACTTCAAATTTTGCACACAAGTCCCAAATAACATAAAGAAACTATTCCAATTCCCGGAATCACAATATAAATCCGATATAAAAAAGCCCACTCCCGGTCAAAGTTTTCAAAATTACAACTTTCGCCATTTCGAGCCAAATCCAACTATGGACCTCCGAATCATAATTCGGATGCGGTCCTAAGTCCGAAATCACCCAACAAAGCTAATGGAACAATCAGAACTCCGTTCCGAGTTCAAATTCACAAAAAGTCAAACTTAGTCGACTCTATCAAATTTAAAGCTTATAGCTGAGAATCATTCTTTCAAATCAATTCTGAATAACCTGAAACCAAAACCGACGATTCACATAAGTCATATTATATCATACGGAGCTACTCATGCCCTCAAATAACCGTGCGAAGTGTAAATGCTCAAAATGACCTATCGGGTCGTTANTTGGTTTCGATTTTTCCAGATGTATCATAAAACCTTTACATATAATATACTAAGTGGTGGACAAACAAAACAAAAAAAGAGAGGAAATTTTATTAATTAAATAAGACTTCTTCAATCAACTTATCTTATACAAAATTTGATGATGAAAGATGAAAACAATAAAAAATAAATAGAGTAATGTAATAGAGAGAGTAAGGTTCTACATTAGATTAGTATAGAAAGTATTTGCACGATATCTAATATATTATAGCAGCCAAGAAATTGAGTGATTCCTTCTTTCTTCCAACTTTGAAAGTACCGATAGATACTATCATAGAAAAAGAAGAGGTGGTCCGAATAGTGAATTTTTCAAAAACATGATCAGAAAAATGAGAAAAATAGAGTTTTTGAAAAGAAAAATAAATCCATTTTATCATTTAGACGAAAAAATATTATGATTCTTAAGAACTTAACGTGCCCTTCCCCTTCGAATCAAACAAACAAAGAAGGGAATCCCATTGAGTTCTTACGCTTTCATGTTGACGACTCAATTCATTCGATTACTACAGGGATGAACCCAATCAGGAATATGAACCATAAAAGAAAATACATATTAAACCGATTACAAGAATACCAGCTACAATACCTATTATCCAAAGAGGAATCCTTCCAGTATTATCAACCATTTACCCCACTTCCCTCCAGATTTCATCAAGTGGTCATGCTAGAGATATAAACAGTCATGGATAATTAAATTATGAGATCCTTCCGAATGAGCTAAGAGAATCTTATTTATTCTCTTTCATTTTCTTAATTGAAGAAATAATTGGAAAATAAAACAGCAAGTACAAAAATCAGTAATAACCCCCAGTAGAGACTGGTACGATTCAATTCAATATTTTGTTCGTTCGGGTTTGATTGTGTCGTAGCTCTATAATTCAGATTAAGTTTATCATTGGATGAACTGCATTGCTGATATTGATCCCAAAAAAAAGAAGGTAGGTACAACTAGGCCGTGAACAGCCAACCATCATACTGTAAAAATTGGATAGGTTCGATCTATAGTCATTAGGGCCTCCTAAAACGATCTACTAAATTCATCGAGTTGTTCCAAAGGATCAAAACGGCCAGTTATTAATGAAATTCCTTGTCGGCTCTCTATAAAATACTC
>AWOL01S0003822.1:257343-264843 GCA_000715115.1 Nicotiana otophora | reverse complement strand
TATTGGAATTTAGTCATTTTGGTATGGTTAGACTCTTGGTTGAATGAGCGTTCATATTTCGTAACTTTCGCCGGATTTCGAGATGTGGGACCTACATGCGAGTTTTGGGTTAATTTCAGATTTTTATTGAAAAATATAGTATTTTCTTATGGAATTGATTCTATAATTTTTATTGACTGTGTCAAATTAATTATGACTAGATTCGAGCCGATCGGAGTCGGAAAATCGAGGAAAAGGCATACTACTTGACTAATTGAGCATGGTTTGAGGTAAGTGACTTGTCTAACCTTGTGTGGGGAAAATTTTCCCTAGGATTGGTATTGATGTGATAATTATAATGTGTTGAAAGTCGTGTACACGAGATGACGAGTGTGTACACGGGCTAAATGTGGGAGATTATATTTTTAAATTATGTAGATCACTATTGCATATTAATTAAATTATTTTATTTTATTATATTCTTCGTTATTGATCTGATCTTTTATACTTTAAATTTGCTTGACCTTTTCCTGCTAATTGTTTTACCTGTTTAGTTGAAACTTGGTTTCTTTTATTCTGTGCATTATTTGAAGGTTGAATTTCTTTAAAGTAAATATTATTAAAACTAAAATGAAGTATTTTACATTTAAAAATTTGATGTTAAGTCAAGATGTTAAATTTGTTGAAGTATTATTTTTGCTGAATATTTTGTGAATATTTCTTTTTGTATTTATTGTGAGTGAGTCGGGAGCTCCTTATTGTGAAAAATATTCTTGTTGTTGATTTATTTTGGCAAGTTGAAATATTTGGGCACTTGAGGTGCAAATTGTGATATTGATACGCATGCAGTGGTATAAGGTCTGGGTGTTGAAAAGCATGCGGTAAGATTATGGTAGCTTGAAACGCGTGGCTTGTAGGGGAACTACTAGAAGCCATGCAGTGTGATAAGGGTGACTAAAACGCGGGATGTTGTTTCGAAAAAAATGTTTTGCTTTGAAATTTAAAGTGAAGGCTCCCGCGGTGATATAAGGAAATGAGATATTGTGAATTTATTTATGATTTGGGACTACGAGGCGGTACATCGGGAGTACTCTTGTTGATATTGTTTTATGGCCGCATTTGCCTTTGGTTATATTGGTAATTTCTTTAAAGTTGTAAATTTCTGTTTTCGTCTCGCGAGGTATTATTTGCCCTTATTTTGTGTAATTAAATGGTGACATACTACTTGATTCATTTTTATGGTCATTTTATTGTTATTATATTGTTAAACATTTTACTATGCCTTTTATTATTTTTCTATTAGGGCCTGACTTGACCTCGTCACTACTCTACCGAGGTTAGGCTTGACACTTACTAGGTACCGCTGTGGTGTACTCATACTACGCTTCTGCACTTCTGTTTGTGCAGATCCATGTACAACCTACCATCCCAGACATCAGTGAGCTACCTGTGTACGGAAACTTCGAGGTATATCTGTCAGTGTCCGCAGACTTCGGAGTCCCCTTCTATCTTTATTATGTTGCTTCCTTATTTTCTTTAGACTCTGATATATAGAGACATTGATGATAAATTCTTATAATCTTGTGAGTTTCATTTCACCGGGTTTTGGGAATTTCTTTATGTACGGAGAAGTTGAGATTTTAAAATTTTTCAATTTTTATTTTGATTATTCCGCATATTGATAGGCATACCTAGTCTTAGAGACTAGGTGCCATCACGACATCCTACGGAGGGAAGTTTGGGGTTGTGACAAGTGGGTATCAGAGCTGTAGGTTCATAGGTGTTATGAGTCACAAGCAGATTTAGTAGAGTCTCGCGGATCGGTACAGAGACGTCTGTACTTATCTTTGGGAGACTATGGAATTGTTAGGAAATATTCACTTCTTTGATTCCTTATCATGCGCATTTGTTGACTTCGAATTTTTAAACTATTGTCTTTCTATTCTCTCACAGATGGTGAGGACACGCACAACTGGATCCGATGATCAGACACTGGTCCCCCCTGTTAGAACTGCAAGAGGCCGGGGCCGGGGCCGGGGCAGAGGCCGTAGTAGAGGCCGAGGAAGACCACATGGTGCAACTAGAGCACCTGCACGAGCTTCTACAGAGGAACCACCAGTAGCTCCAGTCGGAGAGCAGGCACCTGAGACGCCTGTTACTACTCCTGCACTTCAGGAGACTCTTGCCCAGTTTTTGAGCATGTTTGGCACTCTAGCTCAGGCAGGGTTAATTCCACTTGCTCCTGCCACATCTCAGGCCGGGGGAGGAGCATAAACCCCTGCCGCCCGTACCCCAGAGCCACGGGCCCAAGTTGACCATGCCCTAGAGGTTATACTAGTATAGCCGGTGGTTCCAGTTTGACCTGAGGTTAGGACAACAGTTTCAGAGGGGGAGCAGCTTAGGCTCGAGAGATATAAGAAGTACCACCCTCCCACATTTAACTGTTTGGATTCGGAGGATGCTCAGGGTTTTCTTGAGGAATGTCACCATATCCTCCGTACTATGGGTATTGTGGATTCCAGCGGGGTTTCTTTCACGACATTCCAGCTTAGAGCAGCGACCTACCAGTGGTGGCGGGCATATGAGTTGGATAGTCCGACCGAGGCAGCTTCACTCACTTGGACTCAATTCTCAGATATGTTCTTGAGGGAGTATGTTCCTCAAAGTCTTAGAGATGCATGACGCGTAGAGTTTGAGAAGTTGCGCCAGGGTTCTATGACCGCGTTAGAATATGCGGTCCGATTCAGTGATTTGGCTAGGCATGCACCAGCCTTGGTTGCTACCGTTTGAGAGCGGGTCCGGCGATTTATTGAGGGGCTCCACCCTAGTATCAGATTCAGTATGGCTCGAGAACTGGAGATGGACATCACATACCAACCGGTGGTGTCAATTGCTAGGAGATTGGAGGGTATGCAGACTCGGAAGAGAGAAGAGAGGGAATCTAAGAGACCCTAAGATTCTGGCACATATAATAATTCACGTGCACCAGCTGCAACCCGACATGGTAGAGGCTATATGAGCTGTCCTATTCATTCAGCACTTCCAGCTTCTAGCAGTATTCCGGCTACTCCTAGACCTTAGGTTCCATATTAGGCACTACCAGTGTCTGCTGTACCTCCTGTACGGGGTGCCTTCAGCGAGCAGTCTAGTCGATCAGGCCCGAGCCAGTCCCAGCAGCCATGTCCTCCGAGGGCTTGTTTTGAGTGTGGTGACACTCGTCATATAATGAAGGATTGCCCCAGACTTAGGAGGGGTGCACCTCCATAGATTTCTCAGGCCTCACCCATTCCACAGGGCCCTCAGGCTTCTCAAGCCATGATTACTGCACCAGTTGCCACTCCACCTGCACAACTAGCCAGAGGTAGAGGTCGAACAGGTAGAGGGTGCCCTAGAGGGGGAGGCCAGGCCAGATATTATGCCCTTCCTGCTAGGACGAAGGCAGTTGCCTCTGATTCTGTTATCACAGGTATTATTTTGGTTTATCATAGAGATGCATCAGTCTTATTTGATCCAGGCTCCACTTATTCTTATGTGTTATCTTATTTTGCCCCGTATTTGGGCATATCTCGTGATTCTTTGAGTTCTTCTGTTTATATATCTACACCCATGGGTGAATCTATCATTGTTGACCGCGTGTATTGGTTGTGTTTGATTGTTATTAGTGGTTTTGAGATCAGAGCTGATTTATTGTTGCTCAGTATGGTGGATTTCAATATTATTTTGGGCATGGACTGGTTGTCTCCCTATCCCAATATTCTTGATTGTTACGCCAAGACGATGACTTTAGCTATGCCAGGTCTACCGCGGCTAGAGTGGAGAGGTACCTTGGATCATGTTCCTAGTAGGGTTGTTTTATTTCTTAAGGCTCAACGAATGGTTGAGAAGGGGTGCGATGCGTATC
The DNA here is from genome assembly GCA_000715115.1 of Nicotiana otophora. Lineage (NCBI taxonomy): Eukaryota > Viridiplantae > Streptophyta > Magnoliopsida > Solanales > Solanaceae > Nicotiana > Nicotiana otophora. The sequence continues at coordinate 260,963 of AWOL01S0003822.1, read as the reverse complement.
TGGCCTATGTAAGAGATGTTAGTGTTGACACTCCTACTATGGAGTCAGTTCCTGTAGTAAGGGATTTTCTTGATGTATTTCCAGCGGATCTTCCGGGTATGCCACCCGACATGGATATTGACTTTGGCATTGATTTGTTTCCAGCCACTCAGCCCATATCTATTCCACCATACCGTATGGCCCCAGCAAAGTTCAAAGAATTAAAAGAACAGTTACAAGAGTTGCTTGATAAAGGGCTTCATTTGGCTCAGTGTATCACCTTGGGGTGCTCCTATCTTATTTGTGAAGAAGAAAGATGGTTCTATGCGGATGTGTATTGATTACCGCCAGCTGAACAAGGTTACAGTGAAGAACAAGTATCTATTGCCACGTATTGATGATCTATTTGACCAGTTTCAAGGTGCTAGGGTATTATCTAAAATTGACTTGTGTTTAGGCTATCACCAGCTGAAGATTCGGGAGCCAGATATCCCGAAAACTGCTTTTAGGAATCGGTATGGTCATTACGAGTTCCTTGTAATGTCATTTGGGCTAACCAACACCCCAACAACATTTATGCACTTAATGAATAGTGTATTTTAGCCCCATCTTGATTCTTTCATCATTGTGTTTATTGACGACATTCTGGTGTATTCCCGGAGTCGGGAAGATGAGCAGCACCTGAGGACTGTGTTTCAGACTTTGAGAGAAAAGAAGTTATATGCAAAATTTTCAAAGTGTAAATTTTGGCTTAATTCAGTGGGATTTTTGGGTCATATAGTTTCGTGCGAAGGGATCAAGGTAGATCTGAAGAAGATAGAGGCAGTGCAAAGTTGGTCCAGACCGTCCTCAGCTACGGAGATCCGGAGTTTCCTTGGTTTGGCAGGGTATTATTGCCGATTTGTAGAGGGTTTCTCATCTATTGCAGCACCTATGACCAAATTGACCCAGAAGGGTGCTTCGTTCAGGTGGACCGAGGAATGTGAGGAGAGCTTCCAAAAGCTCAAGACAACTTTGACTACAGCCCCAGTATTGGTATTGCCTACATGTTCAGAGTATTATACTGCATATTATGATGCGTCACGTATTGGTCTCGGCGTAGTATTGGTGCTAGACGGTAGAGTGATTTCCTATGCGTTTAGACAGTTAAAGGTACATGAGAAGAATTATCCTGTCTACGACCTTGAGTTAGAAGCTATTGTTCATGCCTTGAAGATTTTGCGGCACTATTTGTACGGTGTCCATTGTGAGGTCTACACCAATCACCGGAGTCTACAACATCTATTTAAACAGAAGGATCTTAATTTGCGGCAGCGAAGATGGTTGGAGTTGCTTAACGATTATGATATCACCATTCTCTATCATCCGGGGAAGGCCAATGTAGTGGCCGATGCTTTGAGTCGTAAGGCATAGAGTTTGGGCAGTTTAGCATATTTACCGGTAGTAAAAAGGCCTTTACCATTAGATGTTCAGGCCTTGGCCAACCAGTTTGTCAAATTGGATATTTCCGAGCGGAGTTGAGTTTTGGCTTGTGTGGTTTCTCAATCCTCTCTATATGATCGTATCAGGGAGTGTCAGTATGATGAGCCCTATATGATTGTCCTTAGGGACACAGTTCAGCACGGTGACACCAAGGAGGTCACTACTGGAGATGACGATGTATTACGGATGCAGGGCAGGCTATGTGTGCCTAATGTAGATGGTTTGCGTGAGTTGATTCTCCATGAGGCTCACAGTTCGCGGTACTCCATTCATCTGGGTGCTGCAAAGATGTATCAGGACTTGAGACAACACTATTGGTGGAGGCACATGAAGAAAGACATAGTGGAGTATGTGGCTCGGTGCCTAAATTGTCGACAGGTGAAATATGAGCATCAGCGACCGGGTGGATTGCTTTAGAAGTTAGAGATTCCAGAATGCAAATGGGAGCGGATCACTATGGATTTCATTGTTGGGATCCCACAGACTCAGAGGAAGTTCGATGCAGTTTAGGTGATTGTGGATAGATTGACCAAGTTAGCTCATTTCATTCCTGTAGTTACTATTTACTCTTCGGAGCAGCTGGCTCAGGTTTATATTTGCGAGATTATTAGGCTTCATGGCATACCGGTATCTATCATCTCCGACCGGGGTACACAATTTACATCACGATTCTGGAGGGCCATACAGCGTGAGTTGGTTACTCGGGTAGAGTTGACAGACGGACGGACATTCAGAACGCACTATTCAGATACTGGAGGATATGCTTCGTGCGTGTGTGACAGAGTTTGGGGGTGCTTGGGATCAGTTCTTTCCACTTGCGGAGTTTGTCTACAACAATAGTTACCAGTCGAGTATTCAGATGGCTCCGTATGAGGCCTTGTATGGTAGGTGGTGCCAGCCTCCAGTGGGTTGGTTCGAGCTGGGTGAAGCTAGACTATTGGGTACAGACTTGGTTCAGTATGCCTTCGAAAAGGTTAAATTGATTCAGGTTCGACTTCGTACAGCCCAATCTAGACAGAAGAGTTATGCGGATTGGAAGGTCCGTGATGTTTCATTCATGGTTGGTGAGCGGGTCTTGCTCCGGGTTTCACCTATGAAGGGTGTGATGAGGTTCGGGAAGAAGGACAAGTTGTTCCCTAGGTATATTGGGCCTTTTGAGATTCTTGAGAGAGTTGGAAAGGTGGCTTACAGACTTGCACTACCACCTAGTCTCTCTGCAGTTCATCCAGTGTTCTATGTTTTCATGCTCCGGAAGTATCACAACAATCCATCTCATGTGTTAGACTTCAGTTCACTTTAGTTGGACAAGGATCTATCTTATGTTGAGGACTTAGTGGCTATTTTGGACAGGCATATTCGAAAGCTGAGGTCGAAGAACATTGCTTCCGTGAAGGTTCAATAGAGGGGTCATCCGGTCGAGGAGGTGATTTGGGAGACCGAGTATGATATTCGCAGTTGTTATCCTTATCTTTTCACCATCCATGTATAATTCTAAACTCGTTTAAGATGAACATTTGTTTAAGAGGGGGAGGATGTAATGACCCAACCAGTCGTTTTAAAAGTTGTAGCCCCATTTACTGCTCATTCTGTGCTTTATAACTGTTATGTAACTTGCAGGGGTAGTCGGTTCAGGTCCGGAGAGATTTTAGAATGAATTGGAACACTTAGTTACAAAGTTTAAAACTTAAGTTGAAAAGGTTGGCTGGATGTCGACCTATGTGTAAACGACCTTGGAATAGAATTTTGATGATTCTAACAGCTCCGTATGGTGATTTTGGACTTAGGAGCGTGTTCGGAATTATATTTAGAAGTCCGTAGTTAAATTAGGCTTGAAATGACTAAAATAGGAATTTAAGTTTGGAAGTTTGATCAGGGAGTTGATATTTTGATATCGGGGTCAGAATCCAGTTCTGAAAATTTTCATAGCTCCATTATGTCATTTATGACTTGTGCGCAAAATGTGAGATCAATCGGAGTTGATTTGATAGGGTTCGACATCGAATGTGAAAGTTGGAAATTCTTAAGTTTCATTAAGCTTGAATTAAGGTGTGATTTGTGATTTTAGCGTTATTTGATGTGATTTGAGGATTCAACTAAGTCCGTATGATGTTTTAGGACTTGTTGGTGTATTTGGTTGAGGTTCCGAGGGTCTTGGGTGA
>AWOL01S0003822.1:234843-244843 GCA_000715115.1 Nicotiana otophora | reverse complement strand
TAACTTATTTGGTGTGGGGGGATTGGTTTCTATTTTTCATTCCAATTATGCCCAAACTTATTACTTTATAATTCTATTTTACTCTTTACTTTTGTTTTTATTTTTATCCAAATCTCCTAAACTATAACCTACGTATTCATTCCTTTTTTCCTTCTGCCACTTCCAACTCCTATGTCACGCATATATTTTGCCTTCTTTTTGTTTTGTTCTTTCTTCTATTTTGATTTTTAACTCCAATTCTTATTACTTCATCTCCAATTAGCTATATAATATTGATTTTAAATTCTAACTCTGAGTACTTTATGTGCAATTTTTGATAATATTTAAAACAATTGAGGGTATTTAGTAAACTTAAAGGTACAGTACGATACAGTCAAACCAAACAACAAAATGTTATTTGATAAAAACAAACAATACAATCTATCCAAACGTTGTATTCATAAAACGATACAATACAATAACATATAATACAATACGATACATTATAAAATGATGGGTAACAATGATCCAAAAAGAACATACAAAATCTTAATGGAAAGGAAAAAGAAAAAGGAAACAAAAACAGACTAGTTGGTTTCAAATAGTTAATTGGGTTAATTAAACCAAAATGGATAATCTTTAATATAAAAATAGTGCTAATAAATAAAGAAAAGAAGAAGAAGAAAACAGATAAGGAAGAAGGTGAGAAGCAGCAGCAAAGAAAAGAATATTGGGGGAGGTTTGGAACCCTGAACAGACTGCCGGTGATAAGCCGGAGAAAGGTGAAGATGACATAAAGTCATCATGCCCCTTATGCCCTGGGTGACACACGTGCTACAATGTCCGGGACAAAGGGTCTCGATCCCGCGAGAGTGAGCTAACCCCAAAACCTCGTCCTCAGTTTGGATTGCAGGATGTAACTCGCCTTCATGAAGCCGGAATAGCTAGTAATCGTCGGTCAGCCATACGGCGGTGAATTCGTTCCCGGGACTTGTACACACCGCCCGTCACACTATGGGAGCTGGTCATGGCCCGAAGTCGTTACCTTAACCGCAAGGATGGGGATGCCGAAGGCAGGGCTAGTGACTGGAGTGAAGTCGTAATAAGGTAACCGTACTAAAAGATGCGGCTGGATCACCTCCTTTTCAGGGAGAGCTAATGCTTGTTAGGTATTTTGGTTTGACACTACTTCACACCCCCCTAAAAAATGAAGGGAGCTACTTTTGAGTTAAACTTGGAGATGGAAGTCTTCTTTCCTTTCTCGACGGTGAAGTAAGACCAAGATCATGAGCTTATTATCCTAGGTCGGAACACGTTGATAGGACCCCCTTTTGTACGTCCCCATGTCCCCCCCGTGTGGTGACATGGGGGCAAAAAAAGGAAAGAGAGGGATGGGGTTTCTCTTGCTTTTGGCATAGCGGGCCCCCAGTGGGAGGCTCACACGACGGGCTATTAGCTCAGTGGTAGAGTGTGTCCTTGATAATTGTGTTGTTGTGTCTGGGCTGTGAGGGCTCTCAGCCACATGGATAGTTCAATGTGCTTATCGGCGCCTTACCCTGAGATGTGGATCATCCAAGTCACATTAGCATGGTGTACTCCTCCTGTTCGAATCGGGGTTTGAAACCAAATTCCTCATCAGGAGGATAGATGGGGCGATTCGGGTGAGATCCAATGTAGATCCAACTTTCGATTCACTCGTGGGATCCGGATGGTCCGAGGTGGACCACCACGACTCATCTCTTCTCGAGAATCCATACATCCCTTATCAATGTATGGACAGCTATCTCTTGAGCACAGTTTTAGGTTCGGCCTCAATGGGAAAATAAAATGGAGCACCTAAAAATGCATCTTCAAAGACCAAGAAGTATGAGATCACCCCTTTTAGTCTGGGGTGACGGAGGGATCGTACCATTCGAGCCGTTTTTTTCTTGGCTCAAAATGGGAGCAGGTTTGAAAAAGGATCTTAGAGTGTCTAAGGTTCGGCCAGGAGGGTCTCTTAACGCCTTCGTTTTTCTTCTCATTGGAGTTATTTCACAAAGACTTGCCAGGGTTAAGAATAAGGGGGAACAAGCACACTTGGAGAGCGCAGTACAACAGAGAGCTGTATGCTGTATTTGGGAAGGATGAATCGCTCCCGTCAAGGAATCTATTGATTCTCTCCCAATTGGTTGGAGCGTAGGTGCGTTGATTTACTTCATGGGCGAGGTCTCTGGTTCAAGTCCAGGATGGCCCAACTACGTCGGGGAAAAGAATAGAAGATGCATCTGACTACTTCATGCATACTCCACTTGGCTCGGGGGTATTAAAATGGTTGAATACACTCATATTACTAACATGGTTATTCAGTATGAGTTAGATACAACTTTGGAAATAATCCTTGAATACACTCATATCTAGTATTCAGAGTTTCCATGTACCATACCTCGCACATGGAAAGCTATTATTCTAATCTAGACTTTAAAAGAATATGTATGTTGATTTATATCAATTAATTATAAATTAATTAGAGGGAAGAGATACTCATACAAATTAATCATGTGCTAGGAACCAGATTTGAACTTNTTATCTAAGAAACTCTACCCATCTAGAACATAGATGGGGTATATCTCGCCAAACTGGATAAAGCTATTATTCAAATCTAGACTCTAAAAGAATATGTATGTTGATTCATATCAATTAATTAGAAATTAATTCGAGGGAAGAGAGACCCATACAAATTAATCATGTGCCAGGAACCAGATTTGAACTGGTGACACGAGGATTTTCAGTCCTCTGCTCTACCAACTAAGCTATCCCGGCTATTCCCAATGTAGTATCCTCATTTTATTAGAGAACTGGAGTTTATGTCAATTACAAGGACAAAAGTAGATTAAAATTTTTATCAAGCCGGGGAATTTCTACGATCTTCAAAAAGATGACTTTGTAAGTTTCAGTATGAGTAATGATATTGATAGGGAATCATTCAACTAGGGATTCCTTGCTCAAAGATGTTCATTTCTATGTGTATCATATATATCACAGGACTTGTGATAAGAGAAAGCCATTTATGCTCAAATATNCAAAGATGTTCATTTCTATGTGTATCATATATATCACAAGACTTGTGATAAGAGAAAGCCATTTACGCTCAAATCCATTTCTAAAAGAATAGAGTGAATGAGAAAGATAAGGAATTTGGAACCGCTAAGGAAAGGGGGTCGGATAAATAGTTGGGGAGTGAAATAGTCTTTTTGGGGATAGAGAGATTTGAACCCTCACGATTTTTAAAGTCGACGGAGTTTCCTCTTACTATAAATTTCATTGTTGCCGGTATTGACATGTAGAACGGGACTCTAACTTTATTCTCGCCCGATTAATTAGTTCTTCAAAAGATCTATCAGACTATGGAGTGAATGATTTGATCAATGAACATTCAATTATTTCTTGAATGTAGAATCGATTCACACTAATTTTTCTATTTTTTATAGAAAAAATACGGATTTGGGTCATCATTAATCATTTTATATAGTATTCAATACGTATGTATATATATTTATCCTTCACTTTATTCTTTTACTTTCTAAAGTTTCGATGTAAAGATTCCTCTACCGACGCATTTAACTCCATTTGTTAGAATAGCTTCTATTGAGTCTCTGTACCTATCCTTTTTCTTTTCTAAGCCTTTGTTTGTTTTCGAAAAATNTTTAAAAGATCTATCAGACTATGGAGTGAATGATTTGATCAATGAATATTCGATTCTTTCTTCAATGTAGAATCGATTCACACCAATTCTTCTATTTTTTATAGAAAAAATACGGATTCGGGTCATCATTAATCATTTGATATAGTATTCAATACGTATGTATATACGTTTATCCTTCACTTCATTCTTTTTCTTTCTGAAGTTTCGATGTAAAGATTCCTCTACCAACGCATTTAACTCCATTTGTTAGAATAGCTTCCATTGAGTCTCTGCACCTATCCTTTTTTTCTGAACCTTTTTTTGTTTTCGGAAAACAGGATTTGGCTCAGGATTGCCCATTTTTGTTAATTCCAGGGTTTCTCTGAATTTAAAAGTGATCACTTAGTAAGTTTCCATACCAAGGCTCAATCCAATTAAGTCTGTAGCGTCTACCAATTTCGCCATATCCCGCTTTCTTTTTGGGATTAGGATCTCGGTGTGATGTCATTCCTTTTCCTTTTTCTTTAGTTTATACTGGAACCATTGAATTTATTAGATACCGATTCCCATCTCGAAAATGTGTTTTCTCCTCTTTGATTTTCTTAACTATCTTCTATAGGAGACCTGTTTTTGTCCAATCAAAAATTATTTTATCATTTCGGAATCCGCAATTCAATATAGTTGGATATATACCCCATCTATACATCTCTCTTCCTGCCATTTTGCTATTCAATTTGGAATACTTGAATGGTCGATTTAATTTTTTTTATCTTCACTTTCACCTGAAAGAGGAGGAATGTCTCATTAGTTATAGCTAACCATTCCATTAAACAATTAGAATTTAATATAAATATAGAATGAGAGATATATATGATATAGAATCAAATATAGAACTGTAATAAAAAATCAAAGGGATTTCAAATGACAAAAAAAGAAGTGAAAAAGAACATTTACCATTCAAATTGAAAATAAAAATAAAAATAAAGGAATATTAACAATATTTCCAATCACTATTTAGTAATATTAGTATTAGAATTGTTATTAGAATTGTGATAAATCAAAATTTTATATCGCTATTGTAGCGACTCGACCTGTTATTTTACTTTCTAGAACCCCGTTCCCCTAAATAAGACTTTCCGTATATGTTTTTACTAATTTATGACTTGCGGGGATGGTTGGTTCGGGATTTGGAAGAATTTGGGTTGAAATCGGAACACTTGATTTCTTAGGGTTGGCTTGGAAGACCAAGTTTGACTTCGGTCAACATTTTGGGTAAACGACCTCAAAATAAGGATTTGACGGTTCCAATAGGTTCGTATGATGATTTCGGACTTGGGCGTATGTTCGGATCGGGTTTTGGATGACCCGGGAGTGTTTTGGCGCCCAATAGTGGAAGTTGGTTCTTCAAGGTTTTAGAAGTTCTTTAAAATTTTATTTGGAGATTTTGGTGATATTGAGGTCCAAACAGAATTCCGAGATCGGGAATAGTTCCGTAGTGTCATTTAAGATTTGCACACAAAATTTGGTGTCATTCCGAGTAGTATAAGTACATTTCGGCGCATTGAAAGTAAATTGAAGAACTTGAAGTTCTTAAGTTTGATTCAATTAGTTTTAGGTGTGATTCTTAGTTTTAATGTCATTTTGGGCGTTCCTAGAGTTCAAGCAAGTCCGTTTTATGATTCTAAACTTGTTGGTATGTTCGGGAGGGGCCCCGGGGGCCCCGAGTGTCAATCGGACGAGGCTCGAACCAAGTTGGAAGCTTGGAGCAACAACTGAAGCTCCTAGACCTGTAATAATCGCACCTGCGCTTGGTCAGCCGCAAGTGCGAGCCACGAGCTATAGAAGCGAGAAATGGAGGGTAGCCCAGATTTCGCAGATGCGGAAGATTGGGCGCACCTACGTGAGCGCAGGTGCGAGAGACATGGTCGCAGCTGAGGCTAGGCTCGCAGATGTGGCCCTTCTTGTCCGCAGATGCAGAGCCTGACCAGATAAGGGAAAAGTATACCTGCGAGGCATTTGCCACAGGTGCGGGACCGCAGATGCGGCCCAAAGCACCGCAGGTGTGAAAGTCGCTGGGCAGTGATGGCTCATTTAATGCGGACTTAGGCCATTTTTATCACATTTTCTCTCACCCTTGGGCGATTTGAGAGCTTTGAAGGAGGGGATTTTGACCTAGCTTTGTGAGGTAAGTAATTTCTACTCTATGTGAGTTAAATACATAGTTTATGGGTAGATTATAACTTATAAATTAGGAAAAATCATGGGTTTAGGTAAAAATCTCGGTTTTTGATAAAAATAAGATTTAACCACGAAATATGTTATGGAATTCAGTAAAAACATATATTCATGTTCCTAAGGTTATGGGTAACAACCTTCTTTAAAACTTTCTGGAATCCGAGCATGTGGGCCCGAGAGTGAATTTTAGGAATCTTGCAATTTAGGTTGGGTAATCACTTAAATGGTGGAATTATGAACCTTTGAGCATAGATTGATTAGTTTATGTAATGTTTGACTAGCTTCGGGCCGTTTGGCATCAAATTTAGAGGTTTTATTGCGTTCTTGAATTGGGAAGTAGGCTTTGAGACAAGGTAAGTCTCCTTCTAACCTTGTAAGAGGGAAATTATCACATAGGTAAACTAAATGAATATGTGTTGTTGTTTGTGGGGGCTACGTATGCACGGAGTGACGAGAGTCCATATGTAGCTACTATTCCTGTTATGTCCGGGTAGTCTTAGGCTTACACCATGCCTTGTTGATATGATTATTGCTTTATGAATATTGTTTGCCTTGAGAAGGGCGGATTGAAGTGTGCTTATTAAATGTTTCAAAAAGGAATTTGGAATTGAGGAAGAAAATAATGGGATCTTAAAAGTTTTCATTTGAATGTCGTATTTTGAAAAGAATGGGAGAGTACTATAAATATTTATGAGATCTTTGTGTAACCGCATCGCATGTATGATCCGCAAGCGGGGTAATTCCTTAAATTTATGTTTGACCGCGTCGCATGTATGATTCGCGAGCGGGGAAAATAGATGCATCTATGGTTCGCGCCGTTCGACCCTCGGCAGTGCACAATGTAAATATATTATTGGATCGGGCCGTACGACCTCGGTATAATTGTGCATGCTAATTATTTGGAAACTTCTCCATGGTTTATTCTGCTTAAATGCCTTGAAATGTAAGTTGCTAAATGGTATTACTGAAATTTAAATTATAATTATGAAAGAAGGACTTATCTCTTCCTGTTATTGAACTGATAGTATCATTTATGATATCCATGCTTAGTATAATGCTTTAATTTACATTATTATTGGTCTAGTAAGTGTCAAGTCGACCCCACTGGGTACATATTATTTATGTACTCATACTATGCTTCCGTACTTAATTGTATAGGATCTGAGGCTGGTGCATCTAGTTACCCGCCCGGCACACATACCTGATCTTGGACCGAGACTTTACGGTGAGCTGCCCCTTTCTGAGCCGTTCAGCAGCATGCTAGAGTTTTTCTTTTGTTTTTGTCTGTCTATCTGTTTCAGACAGTAGGATAGTAATATTTTGTATATTCTACTAGTTTCCCACATACTTGTGACACTAGATCTTAGCACATATTAGTAGACTTCGATTTTTGGTTGTAAGTCAATAGTTATAACTGCTTTTAGATGTTTCCGTTTGTTTGCCTTAAAAATCCTTTTTTCATTAAATACTTTAAATGTAAGTAAAGCTAAATGTTGGAATTTCTTAATAAACAAAAAATTGGAAAATCACTAAGTTGTTCGCTGTTGGCTTGTCCAGCAACGGTGTTGGACGCCATCACGACCTGACATGGAGTTGGGTCGTGATAGCTATATTAATCCTTATGTTCTAGAATATTCAATATAATATTGAATAGTTAATAACTAAGATTCCAATTCCGATAGTTTAGTCAATTACTATGCANAATTACTATTTAATAATATTAGTATTAGAATTGTTATTAGAATTGTGATAAATCGAAATTCTATATCGCTATATTAATCCTTATGTTCTAGAATATATATTCAATATAATATTGAATAGTTAATAACTAAGATTCCAATTCCAATAGTTTAATCAATTACTATGCATATAAGATTTCTGTTATGTGGGCCCGCTTAGCTCAAAGGTTAGAGCATCGCATTTGTAATGCGGTGGTCATCGGTTCGATTCCGATAGCCGGCTTTTCCCTATTCTTTTTTTATTCCCTTTTTTAGATGATTGATAATGTTCCTTTGAAATCAAAGAATATTGAAATAGTGCCTTCTTCCTTTTCCAAAAACTATCAAATTATTATAGGAACTTGCAATTATGTCTGGAATCTGTGCTCTTAAGCCTTACAAACCTTATTTTTTACCCTCCTCGATTTGCATGCGCAGTCCGGGCAGGTTTTCGGAAAGCTTTTATGTTGAAGACTAATGAAAATAAGAATGTTTTCCTTAAAAGTTGATTTTAGTTGACTTCGGTCAACATTGTTTGTAAACGGGCCGGGATCCATATTTTGACAGTTCCGGTAGGTCCGTATCGAATTATGGGATCTGGGCGTATGCCCGGAATCGAATTCGGAGGTCCCTAGCTCAAGTTATGAATTTTTGATGAAAATTAAAAGTCTAACAATTAATTGTTTTTAAGAATTGATTGATGTTTGGCATTGTTGGTGCCGGGTCCGTATTCTGGTTCCGGAGCCCGATACAGGTTCATTATGATATTTAAGACCTGTCTGTAACATTTGGTAAGAAACAGAGTTGATTTGATGTGATTCGGACGTCCAGTAGAGAAAATAACAATTTTAAAATGTTCTTGAGTATTTCATTAGATTTGGTGCTAAATTCGGAGCTCTAGGTGTTATTTTGGCGATTTGATCGTGCGAGCAAGTTCATATGAGTTTTTTAGACTTGTGTGCATGTTTGGTTTGGAGCCCCGAGGGCTTGGGTGAGTTTCGGATAGGCCATGGGATGTTTTGGACTTTGGAAATCTGGTTTTTCTACAGAATCTATGTTCTGGCATGTCCTTCTTCGCGTTCGCGAAGGTACTCTCGCGAACGCGAAGAGTAAACTGGGCAGCTGAGGATTTCTTCTTCGCGAACACGAAGGCTTGGTTGCGAACACGAAGCGATGGGGATGTTATCCTTCGCGAACGAGACAAGCCAATCACGAACGCATAGCGTTAGGCACTGGGGAGGGGCAAGCAACTTTTCATCATCGCGAACGCGAACAATGACTCGCGAACGCGAAGACTAGGGAAGGGTAGCCTATGTAAACGCGATCAGTATCTCGCGAACGCGAAGGCTTTGCAGCCCATACACTTCGCAAACGCGACAGTGCTCTCGCGAACGCGATGAACACTATCGCCCAGCACTTAACAAAACCCAAAAACGGAATTTTAGCCAAAAAACTCATTTTTCTAAAAACCCAAATGGTGAGAGGCGATTTTTCAAGAGTCATTTCTTTCCCAAATTGTTGGTAAGTGATTCTAAACTATTTTATTTCAATAACCCATTATATTTCTTGAATTTGCAACCTAAAATTTAGAGTTTTCATGGTAGAATTAGGGGTTAGGGTAGAAACTAGGAATTTCGGAAATTTCGGGATTTAGACCTCAATTTGAGGTCGGATTCCAAAACTAATTACATATCCGGGCTAGGGGGTGAATGGGTAAAAGGAATTTGGTCCGAACCTTGGGTTTTGACCAAGCGAGCCCGGGGTCGATTTTTCGACTTTTTGGAGGAAAATTTGGAAAAATTAATTTATGAAATATAACTGATTCCTTTAGTAATATTTGATATTATTGAGTCATTTTTTAATAGACATGAGTGGTTTGGGGGTGAATTCCAAAGGAAAAGTTGTGATTGAGAATTAAGTGGCCTTCGGAGCGAGGTAAGTGTCGTGTCTAACTTTGGCTTGAGGGAATAGGTATTGTGTGAGTATTTGCTACGTGTTTTGTTTTTGAATACGACGTATAGTTGAGATGACGAGCATCTATACGTTGTGGTCGAGTCATAGCATGCGAGTGAAATTCCATTTCTTGCAAATTTGTAGTCTTAAATCTTGTTATCCATGCTTATTGTTGTCGTTGATATGTTGGGAGACTTGTATCCGGTTCCACCAAGGTCGATAAAATTGTGAATATTGATTCGAGTTTGAGATGTTAAATTGTGAAAGTAATCATTTATGAAATATTGATTTCCTGTGAAACTTCTCTCTATCCGTTGTTATTGATTATGTGAATTGTAAGGAAGAATGTAAAGCACGAAGGGTGATGCCGTGCATAATTTAATTATATTGTGAGGAAGAGTGTAAAGCACGAAGGGTGATGCCGTGCATAATTTATTTATATTGTGAGGAAGAG
>AWOL01S0003822.1:212986-230455 GCA_000715115.1 Nicotiana otophora | reverse complement strand
GTTATCACAGGTACTGTTTCAGTTTGCAGTAGGGATGCTTCAGTTCTATTTGATCCGGGATCTACTTACTCCTATGTGTCATCCTATTTTGTTTCCTATTTGGTTGTGCCCCATGATTCTTTGAGTGCTCCTGTGTATGTGTCCATACTAGTGGGATATGCTATTATTGTAGATCGTGTTTATCGTTTGTGTGTGGTCACCATTGGGAGTCTTGAGACTCGTGCAGATATCCTACTTCTTAACATGGTTGATTTTGATGTCATACTGGGTATGGATTAGCTGTTACCTTATCATGCTATATTAGATTGTCACGCCAAGTCAGTGACCTTAGCCTTGCAGGGGTTGCCTCGATTAGAGTGGAGAGGAAATCTTGGCCATTCTGCCAGCAGGGTTTTCTCTTATGTGAAGGCTTGGCATATGGTCGAGAAGGGGTGTCTAGCTTATTTGGCTTATGTCCGCGATTTTAGTGCGGAGGTTCCTTCCATAGATTCGGTGCCGGTTGTTCGTGAGTTTCTAGAGGTGTTTCCTGCAGACCTGCCGGGGATGCCACCCGACAGGGATATTGATTTCTGCATTGATTTGGCTTCGTGCACTCAGCCTATTTCCTTTCCACCATATCGCATGGCCCCGCCAGAGTTGAATGAATTGAAGGAACAGTTGCAAGATTTGCTAGATAAGGCTTCATTAGACCTAGTGTCTTGCCCTGGGGTGCACCTGTGTTGTTTTTGAAGAAGAAAGATGGTTCGATGAGGATGTGTATAGATTATCGGCAGTTGAACAAAGTCACCACCAAGAACAAATATCCATTGCCGAGGATTGGTGATTTATTTGATCAGCTTCAGGGTGCCAGGGTATTTTCGAAGATTGATTTGAGATTTGGCTACCATCAGTTGAGGATTAGGGCATCCGATGTGCCTAAGATAGTTTTTCGGACTCGGTATGAGCATTACGAGTTTCTAGTGATGTCATTTGGGCTAACAAATGCCCCGGCAGCATTCATAGATTTTATGAACCGGGTGTTCAAACCCTACTTGGATTCCTTTGTGGTTGTGTTTATTGATGATATCTTGATCTACTCCCACAGTCGAGAGAAGCATGAGCAACACCTTCAGATCGTTCTTCAGAATCTGAAAGACAGCCAATTATATGCTAAGTTCTCAAAATGCGAGTTTTGGTTGAGTTTAGTTGCGTTCTTGGGTCACGTTGTTTCAGTAGAGGGTATTCAGGTGGATCCTAAGAAGATTGAAGCAGTCCAGAACTGGCCTAGACCCACATCAGCTATAGAGATCCGTAGTTTCCTGGGTTTAGCCAGATATTACCGTCAATTTGTGGAGGGCGTTTCATCCATAGCAGCCCCGTTGACCAGATTGACCCAGAAGGGTGCCCCGTTCAGGTGGTCAGACGAGTGTGAAACGAGCTTTCAGAAGCTCAAGACAGCTTTAACTATGACACCGGTATTGGTGTTACCCACAGGTTCAGGATCTTATACAGTATATTGTGACGCATCTAGTATTGGTCTGGGTATGGTATTGATGCAGGGTGGCAAGGTTATTGCATATGCTTCACGGCAGCTGAACGTTCACGAGAAGAATTACCCTGTTCATGATCTAGAGCTGGCAGCCATTCTTTACGCGCTGAAGATTTGGAGGCACTATCTTTACGGTGTGTCATGTGAGGTATTCACTGATCATCAGAGCTTGCAGTATTTGTTCAAGAAGAAGGAACTCAATTTGAGGTAGAGGAGGTTACTGAAGCTATTGAAAGACTATGATATCACCATATTGTATCATCCCGAGAAGGACAATGTGGTGGTCGATGCTTTGAGTAGGAAGTCAGTAAGTATGGGTAGCCTTGCATATATTCCAGTTGGTGAGAGACTGCTTGCATTGGATGTTCAGGCCTTGGCTAACCAGTTCTTGAGGTTAGATGTTTCTGAGCCCAGCCGTGTTCTAGCTTGTACAATTACTCGGTCTTCTTTGTTTGAGAGCATCAGAGATCTGCAAGATGACGATCCTCATTTACTTGTACTTAGAGACACAGTGCGGCACGGGGGTGCCACGCATGTTACTGTTGGAGCTGACGGAGTTTTGAGGATGCAGGGTCGTATTTGTGCGCCTAATGTGGATGGACTTCGTGAGTTGATCCTTGAGGAGTCCCATAGTTCCCGGTATTCTATTCATCCGGGCACTACCAAGATATATTAGGACTTGAGGCAGCATTATTGGTGGCGGCGAATGAAGAAGGACATAGTTGCCTATATAGCTCGGTGCCTAAATTGCCAGCAGGTAAAGTGTGAGCATCAGAGACCTGGTGGTTTACCTCAGAGGTTAGATATTCCTGAGTGGAAGTGGGAGCGTATCACTATGGATTTTGTTGTTGGACTCCCACAGACTCAGAGAAAGTTTGATGCAGTTTGGGTTATTATGGACAGGCTGACTAAGTCAGCGCACTTTATTCCTATGGCAGTTACCTATTTCTCGGAGCAGTTAGCAGAGAGTTATATTCGGGAGATCGTCTGTCTTCACGGTGTGCCCGTGTCTATCATTTCTGATCGAGGTACGCAGTTTACCTCGCACTTTTGGAAGGCAGTTCAGCGTGAGTTGGGTACACGGGTTGAGTTGAGCACAGCATTTTATCCTCAGATGGACGGGCAGTCCGAGCGTACTATTCAGATCTTGGAGGATATGCTTCGCGCCTATGTTATTGACTTTGGAGGTTCTTGGGATCAGTTTTTGCCGTTAGCGGAATTTGCCTATAATAACAGCTACCAGTCGAGCATTTAGATGGCTCCCCATGAGGCATTATATGGTAGACGGTGTAGGTCGCCAGTTGGGTGGTTTGAGCCAGGGGAGGCTCGGTTATTGGGTACAAATTTAGTTCAGGAGGCCTTGGACAAGGTCAAGATTATACAGGATCGACTTAGTACAGCTCAGTCCGAGCAAAAGAGTTATGCCAACCGTAAAGTTTGTGATATTGCATTCATGGTTGGAGAAAGATTATTGCTTCGGGTATCGCCCATGAAGGGTGTTATGAGATTTGGGAAGAAGGGCAAGTTGAGCCCTAGGTATATCGGAACATTAGAGATCCTCGAGAGAGTGGGGGATGTAGCTTATAGACTTGCGTTGCCTCCAGGTTTATCCTCAGTTCATCCGGTATTCCATGTCTCTATGCTCCGGAAATATCATGGTGACCCATCCCACGTGTTAGATTTTAGCTCTGTCCAGTTACCCTTCAGTTCGAGTGTAGTGGAGAGGTCAGCCTACTGAGGCAGCTACTTGGGAGTCTGAGTTCGATATGCGGAGTAGATATCCCCACCTTTTCATCAGCCCAGGTACTTTCCTATGTCCGTTCGAGGACGAACCATTATTTTAGAGGTGGAGATTGTGATGACCCAAAAGGTTATATTATGATTTAGAACTCGAATCTGCGCTCTTAAGCCTTAAAAATCTTGTTTTTTACCTAACTCGATTTGCGTGCGTAGTCCGGGCAGGTTTTCGTAAAGCTTTTATGTTGAAAACTAATGAAAATAAGAATTTTTGCCTTAAAAGTTGATTTTAGTTGACTTCGGTCAACATGTTTTGTAAACGGGCCTGGATCCGTGTTTTGACGGTCCCGTGGGTCCGTATCAAATTATGGGACCCGGGTATATGCCCGGAATCGAATTCGGAGGTCCCTAGCTCAAGTTATGAATTTTTGATAAAAATTAAAAGTCTGAAAATTAATTGTTTTTAAGAATTGATTGATGTTTGGCATTGTTAGTGCCGGGTCCGTATTCTGGTTCCGGCGCCCAGCACTTAACAAAACCCAAAAACGGGATTTTAGCCAAAAAACTCATTTTTCTCAAAAACCAAACGTTGAGAGGCGATTTTTCAAGAGTCATTTCTTCCCCAAATTGTTGGTAAGTGATTCTAAACTATTTTATTTCAATTAGCCATTACATTTATTGAATTTTCAACGTAAAATCTAGAGTTTTGATGGTAGAATTAGGGGTTAGGGTAGAAACTAGGGATTTCGGAAATTTGGGGATTTAGACCTCAATTTGAGGTCGGATTCCAAAACTAATTACATATTCGGACTCGGGGGTGAATGGGTAAAAGGATTTTGGTCTGAACCTCGGTTTTTGACCAAACAGGTCCGGGGTCGATTTTTCGACGTTTTGCAGGAAAATTTGGGAAATTTAATTTATGCAATATAACTGATTCCTTTAGTAATATTTGATATTATTGAGTCATTTTTTAATAGACACGAGTGGTTTGGGGGTGAATTCCAAAGGAAAGGCTGTGATTGAGAATTAAGTGGCCTTCGGAGCGAGGTAAGTGTCGTGTCTAACTTTGGCTTGAGGAAATAGGTATTGTGTGAGTATTTGCTACGTGTTTTGTTTTTGAATACGACGTATAGTTGAGATGACGAGCATCTATACGTCGTGGTCGAGTCATAGCATGCGAGTGAAATTTTATTTCTTGCTAATTTGTAGTCATTAATCTTGTTATCCATGCTTATTGTTGTCGTTGATATGTTGGTAGACTTGTATCCGGTTCCACCAAGGTCGATAAAATTGTGAATATTGACTCGAGGTTGAGATGTTAAATTATGAAATTAATCATTTATGCAATATTGATTTCTTGTGAAACTTCTCTCTATCCGTTGTTATTGATTATGCGAATTGTGAGGAAGAGTGTAAAGTACGAAGGGTGATGCCGTGCATAATTTAATTATATTGTGAGGAAGAGTGTAAAGCATGAAGGGAGATGCCGTGCATGATTTAATTATATTGTGAGGAAGAGTGTAAAGCACAAAGGGTGATGTCGTGCATAATTTATTTATATTGTGAGGAAGAGAGTAAAAGCACGAAGGGTGATGTCGTACAGTCTTATTTGTTATTTGGTGAGGTTGAGAGTAAAAGCACGAAGGGTGATGTCGTGCAGTTTTCCTGTTGTCTTAATTGCTCAATTCGTTTAAGGATTTCCGGTTTAATTCTATCTTTTCATTATTCTCAGTCTTTATGTTGTATTCCCCCACTGTATGTTCCCCTCCTATTATTTATGCATTTTTGCTTTACTTCTTGTTGTTGCCACTAGCATTATTATACTGTTCAGGTTATATGTGAGTGTCTTGTCTTAGCCTCGTCACTACTTCGCCGAGGTTAGGTTCGACACTTACCAGTACATGGGGTCGGTTGTACTGATGTTGCACTCTGTATTTTCTGTGCAGATTTTGATACCGGCTCAGGTTGATCGAGATTTGCTACTGGTTCGTTGTCCGGAGACTCAAGGTAGATCTGTCGGCGTTCACAGACCTTGAAGTCCCCGTCTATCCTTTATGTCTTACTGTTTTCTTTCATTCATACAGTTGTATTTTTTTCAAACTATTGCTTGTTGTAAATTCTAGAATGCTCGTGAATTGTGACTCCAGATCCGGGTGGTAGTAGTTAATACAGATTTATGATATTCCGCACTTGTTATATTTCATCGTAGTTAATTATTGCTAATTACTGAATGGAAATAAGGAATTGGCAAATGATTATCTAACGTTGGATTGCCTAGCAAGCAAAATATTAGGCGCCATCACGGTCCCGTCGGTGGGAAATTTTAGGTCGTGACAGATACACGTTACATCTCTTCGATTCCTACGAAACCAAGGTCGAAAAGATTGAAAACAATCAGTCATTCACAACCACTGATGAAGGATTCCTCGAAAAGTTAAGGATTACTAATCCTTTTTAGAAATCGAATGGATTCGGTCTTATACATACGCGAGGAAGGTAATCAAAAAAGAAAGAAAATGTGTTCTTCTTTCTTTTATCACTTAGGAGCCCTGTGAGATGAAAGTCTCATGCACTATTTTGAATGAGAGAAAGATGTGAAGAATCCTCTTTTCGACTCTGACTCTCCCACTCAAGTCTTTGTAATTAAATTAATCTCGCAGAACAGAATGTGATACGATGAGATACAATGCAATAGAAACAAAGACAGGTAATAGGTGACCTACTCTTAACGGGCAAAGCGAGCCCCTTTATTCTGAATTCTTTAATTCAGAATCAATCAAATCTCCCCAACTAGGATTTGAAACTACGACCAATCGGTTAACAACCGACCGCTCTACCACTGAGCTACTGAGGAACAACAGGAGATTATATCTTATAGAGTTCAATTCCCGTTCCCAACCCATGACCAATATGAGCTCGAAGCATCCTTCGTAACTCCCAGAACTTCTTCGTAGTGTCTTACATGCCTCATTTTAGAGAGAACCTCAAAGTGGCTCTATTTCATTATATTTCATCCATATCCTAATTCCATTCATTTAATATCCCTTTGGTGTCATTGACATAACAAATGTCATTTCTAGTCTATCTCTTTCTATTTCTTTTCTATATATGGAAAGTTCAAAAATCATCATATACTAATCCAGGAATTGCAATAGAAAAGAAATAAAGGAGGTTTGTGATGATTTTTCAATCTTTTCTACTAGGTAATCTAGTATCCTTATGCATGAAGATAATCAATTCGGTCATTGTGGTCGGACTCTATTATGGATTTCTGACCACATTCTCCATAGGCCCTCTTATCACTTCCTTCTACGAGCTCTGGTTATGGAAGAAGGAACCAAGAAGAAGGTATCAGGAACAACTAGTTTTATTACGGGACAGTTCATGATGTTCATATCGATCTATTATGCGCANGAAAAGAAATAAGGGAGGTTTGTGATGATTTTTCAATCTTTTCTACTAGGTAATCTAGTATCCTTATGCATGAAGATAATCAATTCGGTCGTTGTGGTCGGACTCTATTATGGATTTCTGACCACATTCTCCATAGGGCCCTCTTATCTCTTCCTTCTCCGAGCTCTGGTTATGGAAGAAGGAACCGAGAAGAAGGTATCAGCAACAACTGGTTTTATTACGGGACAGCTCATGATGTTCATATCGATCTATTATGCGCCTCTGCATCTAGCATTGGGTAGACCTCATACAATAACTGTCCTAGCTCTACCATATCTTTTGTTTCATTTCTTCTAGAACAATCACAAATACTTTTTTGATTATGGATCTACTACCAGAAATTTAATGCGTAATCTGAACATTCAATATGTATTCCTGAATAATCTCATTTTTCAATTATTCAGCCATTTTATTTTACCAAGTTCAATGTTAGCTAGATTAGTCAACATTTATCTCTTTCGATGTAACATCAAGATCTTATTTGTAACAAGTGGTTTTGTTGGTTGGTTAATTTGTCACATTTTATTAATGAAATGGCTTGGATTGGTATTAGTCTAGATACGACAAAATAATTCTATTAGATCGAATAAGTACATTCGATCTAATAAGTACCTTGTGTTAGAATTGAGAAATGCTATGGCTCAAATCTTTAGTATTCCCTTATTTATTGCCCTTGTCTACTATTTAGGTAGAATACCCTCACCCATTCTTACTAAGAAACTGAAAGAAGCTCAAAAATAGAAGAAAGGGTAGAAAGTGAGGAAGAAAGAGATGTAGAAATAGAAACAGCTTCCGAAATGAAGGGGACTAAACAGGAACAAGAGGGATCCACTGAAGAAGATCCTTATCCTTTTCCTTCCCTTTTTTCGGAAGAAAGANCATGAAATGGCTTGGATTGGTATTAGTCTGGATACGGCAAAATCATTCTATTAGATCGAATAAGTACATTCGATCTAATAAGTACCTTGTGTTAGAATTGAGAAATTCTATGGCTCGGATCTTTAGTATTCTCTTATTTATTACCTGTGTCTACTATTTAGGCAGAATACCCTCACCCATTCTTACTAAGAAACTGAAAGAAGCCTCAAAAACAGAAGAAAGGGTGGAAAGTGAGGAAGAAAGAGATGTAGAAATAGAAACAGCTTCCGAAATGAAGGGGACTAAACAGGAACAAGAGGGATCCACTGAAGAAGATCCTTATCCTTCTCCTTCCCTTTTTTCGGAAGAAAGGTGGGATCCGGACAAAATCGATGAAACGGAAGAAATTCGAGTGAATGGAAAGGACAAAATAAAGGATAAATTCTACTCTCACCTTACAGAGGCAGGCTATAACAATATTAATACTACTAATAGTCCAATTTATGATTATGAGGATTCTTATCTGAATAATAATAACACGGGGAATCCAGAAAATTTTAAATTGCAACTTCTTGATTAAAGAAATGAAAATAAAGACCTCTTCTGGTTTCAACAACCTCTTGCGAGTCTTTTTTCGATTATAATCGATGGAATCGAGCATTTCGCTACATAAAGAATAATCAATTTGAACAGGTCATAAGAACGGAAATGTCACAATATTCTTTTGACACATGTAAAAGTGATGGAAAACAAAGAATATCTTTTATATACCCGCCAAGTTTATCAACTTTTTGGAAAATGATAAAAAGAAGAATAACCCTATTTTCACTGCAAAAAACGCTCCCTAATGAAATGGACAATCAGTGANGAAATGTCACAATATTTTTTTGACACATGTAAAAGCGATGGAAAACAAAGAGTATCTTTTACATACCCGCCAAGTTTATCAACCTTTTGGAAAATGATAAAAAGAAGGATACCCCTATTGTCACTCCAAAAAACGCTCCCTAATGAACTGGACAATCATTGGATTTCTACCAACAAAGAAAAAAGTAATAATCTGAATAAGGAATTTTTAAATCGACTTGAAGTTCTAGACAAGGAATCTTTTTCTCTCGATATACTCGAAACAAGGACTAGATTGTGTAATGATGATACTAAAAAAGAATACGTGCCTAAAATGTACGATCCTTTGTTAAATGGACCATATCGAGGAACAATCAAAAAAAAGTTTTCACCTTCAATCATAAACAATACTTCGCTAGAAAATTTGAAAGAGAGAGTTAGAATAAATAGGATTCATACTATCTTTCTTCCGAATACTGATTACCAAGAATTTGAACAAAAAGTGGATACGGTTATTAAAAAACCATTATCAACAGAAATTGACGAGTTCTTAACTTTAATCAATGAATTTTGTAACGAACCAAAATCGAGTTTAAATTTAAAAGAGCTTTCTTTATTTTCAGACCAAGAACATGGAAGAGTGAATTCAGAAAAAGAACTAAATTTGTAAAATTTGTATTCAATGCAATTGATCTTAATGGGACAACATCTGAAAAAAAATCGATTGGAATAAAAAAAATCAGTAAAAAAATACCTCGCTAGTCACATAAAGTAATTACCGAATAGGAACAACAATCGGGCGACTATCAAGAGGGCGTACCACTGTATCATCAAATTCATTCAAGAAAAGCCAAACATGTAGTGATTTTTACTGCCACCAACCAGAATAACGATCCTGATACCAACGATACTGATACTGCAGATCAAGATCAAACAAAGGAAGTGGCTTTAATACATTATTCGCAACAACCAGATTTTCAGCGAGTTATAATCAAAGACTCTATGCGGGCTCAAAGGTGCAAAACTGTTATTTGGAAACTCTTTCAAGCATATGTGCATCCCCCCCCCTCCCCCTTTTCTTGACAGAATAACACCCTTCCCCCCTTTTTTCTTTTGATATCCCTGGATTGATTAAACCAATTTTTCAAAATTGGTCAGGTAAAGAAGGAGAATTCAAGATTCTAGAGTCTAGAGAAGAACAAACAAAAAGAGAAGAGAAAAAGGAAAAAGACAAAAAAAGGGAGAACAAAAGAAAGGAAAAAGCACGGATAGAGATAGCAGAAGTGTAACGACCCGACTTGTCGTTTTAAGAATTAACATTCCGTTCGGTGGCTTAAGGCCTCGAACAGATTTGAAATGTGTATTATGACTTGTGAGGGTGGTAAAGTTTGATTTTCGGATGATTTAGGATTTAATTGAAAGCACAATTCTTGTTTTGGAAGCTTAAGTTGAAATAATTAACCGGATGGTGAATTATATATAAACGACCCTAAAATAGAGTTTTGATGATTCCAATAGCTTCGTATGGTAATTTTGGACTTAGGAGCGTGTCCGAGAATATTTTTGGAAGTCCGTAGTGAAATTTTGTTTGAAATGGCGTAAGTTAAATTTTTGGGAAGTTTGACCGGAGAGTTGACTTTTTAATATCAGAGTCGGAATCAGTTCTGAAATTTTTTCTAGATCCATTATATCAGTTATGACTTGTGTGCAAAATTTGAGTTCAATCGAAATTGATTTGATAGGGTTCGGCATCGAATGTAAAAGTTGGAAATTCTTAAGTTCCTTAAGCTTGAATTTGGGTATGATTCGTGGTTTTAACATTGTTTTACGTGATTTGAGATTTCAACTAAGTTCGTATGATGTTTTAGGACTTGTTGGTGTATTGGGTTGAGGCCCCGAGGGCCTCGGGTGAGTTTCAGAGTAGTTTCAGATCATTGTTAACTATTGATTGTTTTGACAGCAATGTGCAAAATTTCTGATGCGCAGAGCTGACTTTGGAAGCTTAATCTCGAAATCTATAAGGAATCTCGAAATTATCAAAACAAGAAAGTTGTATTCCTTTGATTCTAGTTTCCAGAATAATAAACCATTCAGACATTTGTACAAAAAGTTATGATCGATTGACTGAAGCTAGTACTGCGGATTTTGGCTACAGCAGTGTGCATCGCAAGGAATTACTGCTGCACAAGGCTGAATTTGGGAGCTTATATCTCGCAATCTATAAGGAGTTGGGCAATGAGAAAAACATGAAAGTTGTAGCCCCTTGTATCTAGTTTACATAAATGTAAACCGTTTGGTAGTTGGGGGTTGGGTACAAGAAGTTATGGTTGATACACTACAGGCTGTCAGGGAAGAGTTTGATATTTTCAACATAAGCATATAATGATCTAAAGGTCTATTTTTAGTTCTAAAGATCGCAATTTGATTTCGAGACTTCCAGGATTTTGATAATGCATTATAGGAGTGATCTGGAAGGTTTGGTCTAATTTCATCAAGTCACAATTGGGTTTTTAGCGCGAAATATGAGTTAATTGTTTAACGAGCAAAATTGGTATCGTATTGAGAAAATGAGCTCCGAATTGAGTTTTGATTGAACGACTAGGTTGATATTATTATTTGTGACTCATAGGAACAAGAATAGTCGAATTCTGAGTTCGTATGATGGAGTTAGAGCCTTTTTAGTGAAAAGAATAACTGCTGGTGCAAGCAAGTTCTGGTGTGGACTTTTAGTGATGAAAAATGGACTTTTAGTGACGGAAAATGGACCTTTAGTGACGGATTGGCAGAAACCTAAGGACCAAAAAGGGTCAATTTCTCCATTTCGTTTTTGGATTTTTGGAGCACGGTTCTTGGGCGATTTTGAGGATTGCTTCACGACTTCGACTTGGGTAAGTATCCTATATCCAAAAGTGATTATATTTCATAAATCTCTGGTTATATTCATCATTTATTTCGGATTTAAATGGAAGAAATCAAGATTTTTGTAAAACTTTTCAAGAGCGAAAATTTTAGATTTGGAGGTCGAGTTGTTATGGAAATTTGATAAAATTGGTATGGGTGGACTCGTAATTGAATGGGTTGTCGGAAATTGTGAGTTTTGTCGGATTCTGGGACATGGGCCCGCAAGCGATTTTTGAGTTAAATTTCGAATTTTGTTGGAAAATTAGTATTTTCACATGGAATTAATTCCTATAATTAGTATTGACTGAATTAGGCTGTCCGGAGGTCAATTCAAGCAAGAAGAAAATTTTGGAATATCGGCCTAACTTCAAAACGGTAAGTATCTTGCCTAACCTTGTGTGGAAAAATTTCTCCTAGGCATTGATTCTTATGTGAAAAATATGTGATTGAAAAATCATGTATACGAGGTGCCGAGTACGTACTTGGTTTATATGTGCAAACTATATCGGTTAAAAATTTATAGACACCCTTATGTATTAAATTGGAAAATTGTGGAAATTTAGTAAATCGTTGATTTGTCATACCTCATTCTTTGTTTGTTGAGTTTGTATTTATATGATAATTTAGTGTGATTGCGACTTGGAATTTTATGAGAATTTCGTGTGTTTGTCGATTTGATATTTTCTGAAAATAATTATATTATGCATTTTTCTGTATGCAAATAATTTATTAAATAAGTTTAAATTGAGGTACTAATATATTTTACAAAACTTTGGACTAAAGAAGGTGTTGTGTCATGATAAGTTAATTTTTCTTCCTTATTGTTGTTTTGAGGTTTTATATACATTGTGTGGAGTCTTGGCTATTTTTGAGAAATTTATTGATTATACTATATCATTGGAATTGGTTGTAGTTATTGGGCAAATTGTGATAGGAATTGATTGTGTTGTGTTGTCGTGATAATATTCCGTATAAATTGTTGTGTGATTTGAGTTATTATTATGAGGATATAAGGGTGGCATTTCACTGTTGATATTATGTGGGTATAAGGGCGGTATTTCACCGTAGTTATGTGTGTTGGGATAGTATCTATTGATAAGGGTGGCTATTATACGGAGCGATAAGGGTGGCTATAGGAGCGATAAGGGTGACTATTGATATTGTCAGGGCGGAGGGATAAGGAGGCTATAATAGGAGTGATAAGGGCGGCTATAGGAGAGATAAGGGTGGCTATTGTCAGGGATGATATGTGATGATGTGGAGTTATTCTGTTGGTAAATTTTATGTGATATTGTGGGGTTATTGCATTGGTAATTTTCATGTGATGTTGTGATTTTCCTTGTGTTTATTTTTATATCTTGTGCAACTTGTCTTGTTGTTTCGATAAAACTGATAATAGCTTGATCTATGCTGAAATTGGGAGCATGCGGCTATTGCCAGGCGGATTATGTTATATGGGATCAGGTTGCACGCCGTAACAGGTATGATTAATGTTATATGGGATCGGGTTGCATGCCACAATAGATATGAAATGTGGGCACGAGGTGCCGGAAAAAATATGATGATGATATTGGCACGTGAGTTGTCCGTGCGATTGTGATAGAGATATTGGCATGAGGTGCTGCGGAAATATGAAAGTGGGCTGAGACCCGTATTTTATGATTATGAGATGAGGTGTCACAAGGTGATTTTTATTTGAAAGGACTATATTCAAAATATTATTTGAAAGAATTATATTCAAAAGACATTTATTTGAAAGAATTATATTTGAAGGATATTATTTGAAAGAATTATATTCGAAAGATATTTATTTGAAAGAATTATATTTGAAGGATATTTAATTGAAAGAAGTATGTTCGAAATATATTTATTGGAAAGGATTATATTCTAGAGATTTCTATTGAAAAACTTATAGATGAAAGATGTATATTTTGAAGGACCTGATTATTGGTTGTACGTGTGTTCGTTACCCGTTTGAGCAATATTTATGGAGTTCTTGCTACCTTGTTGTTACATCACTAGTTGATTATTGTTGCTATCACTGCTATTTATATTTTTATTATTTTTATATACTATATTGTACAGGTTATTAGACTAGTGAGTGTCTTGACTGTACCTCGTCACTACTCCACCGAGGTTAGTTTTGATACTTACTGGGTACCGACTGTGGTGTACTCATACTACAATTCTGCATATTTTTGTACAGAGCCAGGTATTGGAGATATCGGACTCGGACAAAGTTAAAGCGTGATCGTAAGGACTCAAGGTAGAGCTGATTGGTCGTCGTAGTCCCTTGAAGTCTTTCTATTTTATTGTACTCTTAATCATTATTCAAACAATATTGAGTATTCGATCCTTGAGATAATTTCATGTATTCAGTTAGAGTTCGTGACTCAGTATTACCAGTCTTGAGAGGTTATTTGTAATTATTTTCGTTGTTGGTTTCTATTAAAAAAAGAAATTTGGCTTGAATTGTAATTATAATCGGCTTACTTAGTCTTAGAGACTAAGTGCCATCACGACGCTTGTTGTGGGATTTTGGGTCGTGACAAGAAGCCTCAGATACCATTCCTTTTGCGCAAATAATAATAGGTTACATGTTAATAACTTAATCAATTCTTTGCCTACATTGATAAAAGCCAAAAATCTTGGGCGTATGTTATTCTTGCAACTTCCTGAATGGTCTGAAGATTTGCAGGAATGGAATAAAGAAATGCATATTAAATGTACTTATAATGGTGTTCAATTATCAGAAACAGAATTTCCAAAATATTTGTTGAAAGATGGAATTCAGATCAAAATATTATTTCTTTTTTGTCTGAAACCTTGCCATATATCTAAACTGTACTCCTCCTGTGGAGAGCTAATGAAAAAGAAAAAACAAAAAAATGATTTTTGTTTTTTAACAGTTTGGGGAATGGAAGCTGAACTTCCCTTTGGTACTCCCCGAAAACGCCCTTCCTTTTTTGAGCCCATTTTTAAGGAACTCGAAATTGTTTTTTGAAAATTCAAGAAGAAATATTTTATAACTCTAAAAGTTTTAAAAGGAAAAATAAAATTATTTCGAAGAGTTTCAAAAGAAACCAAAAAATGGTGATCAAAAGTAGTCTATTTACAACAAAAATAAAAAAACAACTTTTAAAAGTAAATCTAATTGTATTATTTAGATTCAAAGAAATAGATGAACCGAATGAAACGTAAAAAAGAAAAAGATTCTCTAATTAGTAATCGGATAACTAACGAATCATTTAGTCAAATAAAATATGGAAATTGGCCAAATTCTTCACTTATAGAAAGCAAAATGAATGATTTGACTAACAGAACAAGTACAATAAAAAATCAAATAGAAAGAATTACAAAAGAGAAAAAGAAAGTAACTCCAGAAATACACATTAGTCCTAATAAAATAAATAATATTAAAAAATTCGAATCGCCTAAAAATATTTTCCAAATATTAAAAAGAAGAAATACTCGATTAATATGGAAATTCCATTATTTTCTAAAGTTANATCATATTAAAAAATTCGAATCGCCAAAAAGTATTTTCCAAATATTAAAAAGAAGAAATACTCGATTAATATGTAAATTCCACTATTTTATAAAATTTTTCATTCAAAGATTATACATCGATCTATTTTTATCTATCATTAATATTCCCAGAATTAATGCACAACTCTTTCTTGAATCAACAAACAAATTGATTGATAAATACATTTTCAATAATAAAATAAATCAAGAAACAAAATAATAATAGAAAACAAATTCACTTTATTTCGTCTATAAAAAAGTCACTTTATAATATTAGTAAGAACAATTCAACTGAAAAAGATAAAGACTCAGATGTATGTAAAAGAATCATAGTGTAACGTGAAAGTTACAATATAAGAGGAACAAAGAATGCTTACATATGCACCTCTCTTTGGCCAAGATACTTATTTATTTTTTTCTCAAAATTTTGGATTTTTACACCATAAACTCAATTATTAAATGTAACGATCCGACTTGCCGTTTTGAACATTTACGCTCCTTTCAACTAATAAAAGTCTTGAATAGCTTCATATGATGTATTATGACTTGTGTGAATCATCGATTTTGATTTTCAGTTGTTTCGGGATTAGTTCGGAAGAATAAGATTCATGTTGGAAGCTTAAATAAAAAGGGTTGACTAGAGTTTAACTTTGGAATAAACGACTTCGGAATGGAGTTTTGATAGTTTCAATAGCTCTGTATGGTAATTTTGGACTTAGGAGTATGTCCGAAAAATTATTTGGAAGTCCGTAGTTAAATTAGGCTTGAAATGGCGGAAATAGGAAATTTAAGTTGGATGTTTAACCGGGGAGTTGATTTTTTGATATCGGGGTCAGAATCCGATTCTAAAAATTTAAAATAGGTCCGTTATGTCATTTATGACTTGTGTGCAAAATTTGAGGTCAATCGGACTTGATTTGATAGGTTTCGGCATCGAATGTAGAAGTTGGAGTTTCTTAGTTTCATTAAGCTTGAATTAGGGTATGATTCATGGTTTTAACATTGTTTGAATGTGAGTTGATGCTTCAACTAAGTTCGTATGATGTTTTAGGACTTGTTGGTATGTTTGGTTGAGGTCCTGCGAGCCTCGCGTGGATACCAGATGGTTAGCGGATGAGAATTTGGACTTGGAAGATGGTTGAAGCTACAAATTTCTGGTGATTGGTTTCTTTCTTCGCGTTTGCGATGGGAGTTCCGCGTTCACAAAGGGTAGCTGGTGGCAGGTGAAGAATTTGTTCTTCGTGTTCGCGAAGGAGGAGCCGCGTTCGCGAAGGACTGGGTAGGTGATGCATCGCGAACGCGTGAAGGGGGTCGCGTTCGCGAAGAGGAAGAAGAGGCAGTTGGGACCCCACGCGTTTAGTCATAGCGTTCGTGAAATGGGTACCGCGTTCGCGAAGCTTAGGGTCAGATAGGCACCACATTTGCGAGTGGAGCTTTGCGATCGCGAAGAAGCTCTTGGCAGCTGTGCAAATTTGTGCTTCGCGAACGCGAGGCATCTTCCGCGTTCGCGAAGAAGGAATCGCTCGGTAGAGAATTTAATTTCTGAGCCCATTTTTCATTTTTAACGATTTGGAGCTCGGGAAGAGGCGATTTTCGGGTGATTATTAAGGAAAACAACGTGGTAAGTATTCTTAACTCAATTTTGTCAAATTACCCGAATCGATTGCTATTTTGAGTATTGAATTGGTGTTTTAAGTTGGAAAAATTGTGAAAACCCTTAAGGTTAAATTGAAGATTTGAGGGTCGAGTTGATGTCAGAATTTAGTAAATTTGGTATGGTTGGACTCGTGGTTGAATGGGCATTCATATTTTGTAACTTTTGTGGGGTTCCGAGATTTGGGTCCCACTAGTGATATTTTGAGTGTAATTTCGGATTTTCTAGGAAAATTAGTATTTTTATATAGAATTAATTCCTATAAAATGTGTTGACTGTATCAAAGTAATTGTGACTAGATTCAAGGCGTTCAGAGGCCGATTCGCGGGGAAAAGGCATATCGAAATAAAGAATTACACGATTTGAGGTAAGTAACATTTCTAAACTTGGAGCTGAGGGTATGAATCCTTTAATTATGTGTTATATAAATTATTTGGAGGTGACGCACATGCTAGGTGACGGGTGTGTGAGCGTGCACCGTGGAAATTTATGACGTAATTGTTTTCGTAGAATTTTGTTATCAAATAATCTTGGCATTATCCATGTACTTTCATGTGTTAAAGAAATTGAGATGAGAATCATGTTAAAAATCATGCTGAGGCTATATCCCGTTATTATTGAGACCAACAAAGGTCATATTATTGTTGAATTATTTGTTTAAATTTTAATTTTATACTCAATCATGTCCATTCATTACATATCATATATCAGTCTCTGTTGCTAATTATTGATACATAATATTATTATTTTTGGACTGATTTTTATTACATTTTAGCCCAAGAGACTGGAGAGATTGATGACTGAGTGAGGCCGAGGGCCTGATTGTGTGGATATTTATGAGATTGGGCTGTACGGCGCATCATGCCATATTGACTTTATATACATTATTATTATTGGATCGGGTTGCATGCCGCAGCAGGCCAGATTGGCTTATTATAGCGCTTGTGTTGAAGGAGCCCCTTCA
>AWOL01S0003822.1:177318-212583 GCA_000715115.1 Nicotiana otophora | reverse complement strand
CCCCCCAACAATGAGCGTATTGAATATTATTTTTGGGATGGAGTTACCATATATATTCACTTCTGGGATGGAGTTCCCTGGGCATGGAGTTGCCTTATTTATTCATATTTGGGATGTAGTTCCGTGGGCATGGAATTGCCTTATTTATTTATATTTGGGATGGAATTCCCTGGGCATGAAGTTGCGTTATTTATTTATATTTGGAATGGAGTTCCCTAGGCATGGAGCTGCCTCATTTACTTATATTTGGGATGGAGTTTCCTGGGCATTGAGTTGCCTTATTTATTTATATTTTGAATAGAGTTCCCTCGTTTAGATTGGCCTTGTACGGTACCGAGTGACTGAATGCCAGTTATTATGTATATATATTTGGGATGGATCTTCCTTGTGCTGGATTGGCCATATACAGTACTGTGAGATTGAGTACTCTGAGAGTGTGAGTACATGAGTTCATCATTGTGCTGCATTGCATTAGACATGCATACTTGATATATAGGCATAGAGAAGTATTTCTTTTCATGCCATCTGATAATGGGATTTCTTATCTGTCGTTAAAGTTTTGCAAAAAATTACAGTTTCAGACTTACTCATATTTTTGGTGACTTTCGGCAAAGGATTTGAATTTTACTGTTATATTGAAAAGAAAATTTTTATTTTCCAAAATTTTATACGAGCTGAGCATTTTATTATTGAGTTATTACTTGTGCTGCTTTAAATTATTTTTGTTATGAAAATATGGCCTTTTGTTTTTTCACACCAGTTTTATAAATTCTAATCTTAGAAGCTCATGATTTATACTACTAGTCCTTGAGGAGTGTATTAAAGCAAGTTTAATATTAATTGAATCGGATTGTTATTATTTGGCTTACCTAGCGGGTGAGATTAGGTGCCATCACGACTAGTTAAAATTTGGTTCGTGACAGGTTGGTATCAGAGCTGTAGGTTCATAGGTTCTACAAGCCATGAGCAGATATCTAGTAAAGTCTTGCTGATTAGTATGGTGACGGCCATACTTATCTTCGAGAGGCTATAGGACATTTAAAAATAAACTTCCCATCTTTCTTTCCTTATCGTGATATATTGATTCTGCTTGAAGAGTACCTCTTTGAATTCATTCCACTCACTTGTACACATATGTGAACGCTCGGTATCAACTGTGCATCGACAACTTATGATTCTATCGATAAGGTACAATATGTGTTTTCTGTGTTTTGGTGATAGGCCAATCTAGAGGACTTGAGGCCAGGGTTAGACCGCAGCTTAGGCTCGGTAGCTTCAGTTGTAACTTGTACATTTCTACTCATATATCCGGTAGTGTCCCTATGAGTGGAACTTGTGGCTCGATGAGCGATTGAATTGCTATATGATGAGTATGATGTGACTGGGGGATGTGTTCAAATGGGTTGAATGTGACGAATAAAGTTTACTTGTGAGTCAAGAGTTTGTTATTGGGTACTTGATTTCTGTTTTGATTTGACGTATAGTCTCGAGTTATGAGTGTATTGAAGGATCTTTAACGTTGTTTAATTATGAAATAAATTAAATTATCATGTCTTGTTGATGAGTTCGGACTTAGGGAGATTAAGTGATTGCATAGTAATTGTGGCTGCAGAAGGATATATCAAGATGCCAATTTTAGGCTAAGCATGTGGGTTATCTCATACAGAGTAATCTACGGAGGTGCTCCTTCTAATGTTGAGTGGAGAGTTTCTTTTCTACCAACGGGGTATATGTGTTGAGATTTAAATTTGAATCTGGTTGAGAAAATTGACTTGACTGTAGAGAGAATGAATGCGAGCATAGCGGATGATTGAGGTATTTTATGGTTGGTGTTGCATGAGCTTGAGAAGAATTTTTGTTGAACTGACTGCAGTAATAGAGTATGGGTATTATGCGTTATTGAGTGTTTTTCTCTATGTCTTTGAGCCAAATGGGGGAGCCTTCTATTGACAATTCAATTTCATGGTCATATGTTAAATTTTAGTTTTGGTCTGAGGCATACTTGTGGATTAGTTATGACTTACAGAGGTTGAGATTGAGGATGACTCGAGTAAGAAAATTCCTGAATACGGGTTATATTGTGCTTTATGAGTATATAAAAATCATGGGATAAGTGAGTTGTTATTTGTGAAGGATGTAGTGCGCACAGAGTATGAATTTGATCGGTGGTGTTAAGGCAGGGTTACCTCTTTGAATGTTGTTGTGCTAATGGGGCACGTGTCTTTCGTCCCATTTGAGCGGTACAATTTAGATTTGGGCAGAGTGGATGACTCTCGAGAGGGTTCTAATGCATTCAAAATGTACATGTGGCAATTGAAATTCTTTCGAATTTTGTATATCATTAGAATCGGTTATTTACATTGGATGGTGCTGGGGCTTGCAGTAATTCTATATGACTATGAATTTTACATTCCAGTATAAGAAAGGTAAAAGAACAATTTTAAATTCACATAAGGTATTTTCAGAGTGGGCATTTCGGTTGTGGTACTTATGGGGTTGCTTAAGAAGAATACAGTGGCTTATAGGTCTTAGGACGATGTCGTTTATGTTAGGATGTCTTGTAGTGAGCTTTGGGTAAGGATCGTAGTGTTCTGACAAGAAGAAGTGTCAACTTGAGGGTAGTTCAGAAGAAACTCGGAGAAAATAGGACAACTAGGTAGTAAGCTAGACCAGTATGGTAATGGTATGCTCGGTTCTTTTGGGTAATTATGATGTGGTGAGGCTCTACAAATGTTTTGGTGGCAATACTCTTTGATTTGTCAACCTGTGTGGCTTGGTAGAGTTAGGGAGATTCAGCTCTAATAGCTCGGCTATGTACTAATGAGTTTTGATGATTTCTTGATGGTTTCTACCACGGTTTGAGATGGATATTTTCAACCGGCATAAGGAACATGTTGTGTATTGTGATTTCCACCTGGATGGGAGTAAATGGAAGGTTTCTAACTAATCGGTATGTATTTCGCTGGTGACTTAGAGTTGATAATGAGATTCTCATGCTTTTCACATGATAGCATAATAGATGTGGTGTGTTGTGCGGGATTAAGATTTACACGTACAAGGTGGTAGTTCAGTCTGGAAGGGAAGGTCACGAATTTTGGATAGAATGGTCAGTTTCAGATATTTAGATGAATGTTATAACTACTCAGTAATCCCTAAGAAGGGTGTGCACTTCAAAAGGCACACTATGTTTTGACTTACGAATGTTTTGTTGGTATTGCGGTATTCTCTTGGTTGATCAACTGCTGATATTCAGATCTTTGCTATGTGGCACGGAAAAATTATAGAAGTATTCATCGTGGGATGATCATGGATGAAATATGTGTTAGTCATTCTAGTGCTGGAGTTGGGATAAGTTACGGTGATTCATATGTTCTATGAATTTAGAGACTGGGAGTTCTCAAAAGCATATTGTTTCAGGGTTTCGGCCTGTTTGAGGTGACCATTTTATTTAAACTCAGTGGAGGCACTAGTTGCGTTAATTATTTGTGATAGCTACATGCTACGGGTGCGTATATATGTGAGGTTTGAGCCCATGTGCGGGCATCGGGGCAAGTATTCATACTCGGAAGAGTTCTTAGGGTATGATATGCCTAGAGTTGACTGTTAAGCTTTAAACGATGATGTTTCTCATATTTGTAACATTGCGTGAGCTATTTGAGTCGTGTTTGAGGCTACACAGGGGTTAAAATCTCTGAATGAACTTGATAAATGTCTCAATGATGAAAGAATTTCGATTTTAGCTACGATAGCACACTTTGTACATGCCTACACTTTAGCATGTCATTTATACCAGTCCAAGAACATGAGAATCCTATCTCTCTCATCATATACCTGTATACATGTTTAAATGCTCCCATGTGATATATTTGGACTGGAGGCCTGGGACGATACTAGGCGGATTATGTTATTGGCACGTGAGTTGTCCGTGCGGATCCATATATTGATATTATTGGCACGTGAGTTTTCTACGCGGGTTCTATTGTTAGCATATGAGTTGTCCGTGCAGCATGTGGAATTTGCGTTTCCTTGATCATTTATCTGATTTAATTGTCTTTCCTTTCCTCTACATGTTATGATATTATTTGGGCAGGGTATTTGAGGAATTGAACACATGAACCTACAATCATTCTCTTCACGAAATTTGAGGCTTGGTTGTAAATATTGGGTTGTGTTTGATGAGATAAGGTCATTGGACCTAGAATGGGTACTATCAGGTTTAATTACGGTATATTTTGGAGGATAATATTGAAAGTCGGCTTAGAAAGTGATTATGGTTCTGGTTGGGGCGAGAGAGCTCCATGACTTGTTGATCTTTTAAGTGGTTATGTTATTTTTCATGTTTCTTTCATTATCAACAGTGTACGAAGGTTTTGGAACGAGGTTCTGTGGAATGTGGGGTTTAATACTAGTACTTGGTTGGTTTAGAGTAGTTAGGGTGATTGGGAATGGTGCTGCGAGCATGCGAGTTGTGTAGTATGTTATATGATTATATCTGGGGTTATGGTTATGATTTGATACAACTTGTTCAGACTTATACAGTGTGTATATGTGAGATACGGGTCTTGAAGAAAATTCTGAATGTTGGAAAATGAATTCCAAGGTTTACAGACTAAGATTTAAGTAATGATCTTCAATTATAATATTGTCAGGCCTATATGGAATAGGTTGATGTGGTATCACCCCCGGGTATGTGTGTGGTAAGGTAGAATAGTGATTTGAAGGTTTAAGAACAACTCTTGGCACGTTCGAGGACGAATGTATATTTAAGTGGGGAGAATGTAACGATCCGACTTGTCATTTTAAAAATTTACGCTCCTTCCAACTAATAGAAGTCTTGCACAGCTTCATATGATGTATTATGACATGTTTGAATCATCGGTTTTGATTTTCAGGTATTTCGGGATTAGTTCAGAAGAATAAGATTCATGTTGGATGAAAAGGATGGACCAGAGTTTGACTTTTGAGCAAACGACTCCGGAATAGAGTTTTGATTGTTCGAATAGCTCCGTATGGAGATTTTAGACTTAGGAGTGTGTCCGAAAAATTATTTGGAAGTCCGTAGTTAAATTAGGCATAAAATGGCGGAAATAGGAAATTTAAGTTGAAAGTTTGACCGAGGAGTTGACTTTTTGATATCGAGGTCGGAATCCGATTCTGAAAATTTGGAATAGGTCTGTTATATCATTTATGACTTGTGTGAAAAATTTGAGGTCAATCGGACTTGATTTGATAGGTTTCGGCATCGAATGTAGAAGTTGCAATTTCTTAGTTTCATTAAGCTTAAATTGGGGTATGATTCATTGTTTTAGCATTGTTTGATTTGATTTGAAGCTTTGACTAACTTCATATGATATTTTAGGACTTGTTGGTATATTTGGTTGAGGTCCTGGGGGCCTCGGGTGGATATCAGATGGTTAACGGATGAGAATTTTGTCTTGGAAGATGGTTGAAGCTACAGATTTCTGGTGTCTGGTTTCCTTCTTCGCGTTCACAATGGGAGTTCCATGTTCGCAAAGAGTAGCTGGTGGCAGGTGAAGAATTGTTCTTCTCATTCGCGAACAGGGAGCTGCGCTCGCGAAGGACTGGGTAGGTGATGCATCGCGAACGCGTGAAGGGGGTCGTGTTCGTGAAGAGGAAGAAGAGGCAGTTGGGACCCCACACATTTAGTGTTCGCATTCGCAAAATGGGTACCGTGTTTGCGAAACTTAGGGTCAGATAGGCACCACGTTCACGAGTGGAGCTTCGCGAAGAAGCTTTTGGCAGCTGTGCAAATTTGTGCTTCGCGAAAGCGAGGCATCTTCCGCGTTCGCGAAGAAGGAATCGCTGGGCAGGGAATTTAAGTTCTGAAAATGGGATTTCATCCCATTTTCCATTTTTAACGATTTGGAGCTCAGGCAGAGGCGATTTTCGGGATATATTTAATGGAAACAATGGGATAAGTGTTCTTATCTAAATTTTGGTCAAATTATCCGAATCTATTACTATTGTTAGTATTTAATTGGTATTTTAAGTTGGAGGAATTGTGAAAACTCTTAAGGTAAAATTGAAGATTTGAGGGTCGAGTTGATGTCAGAATTTGGTAAATTTGGTATGGTTGAACTCGTGGTTGAATGGGCGTTCATATTTTGTAACTTTTGCGGGGTTCTGAGACGTGGGCGCCATTAGCGATATTTGAGTGAAATTTCAGATTTTATAGGAAAATTAGTATTTTCATATGAAATTAATTCCTATAAATTGTGTTGACTGTATCAAATTAATTGTGACTAGATTCGAGGCGTTCGGAGGGCGATTGGCAAGGCAAACGCATATCGGAATAAAGAATTACACGGTTTGAGGTAAGTAACATTTCTAAACTTGGAGGTGAGGTATAAATCCCTTAATTACGTGTTATATAAATTATTTGGAGATGACGCACATGCTAGGTGACAGGTGTGGCGTGTGGGCGTGCATCGTGGAAATTTGTGACGTAATTGATTCCATAGAATTTTGTTATCAAATAATCTTGGCATTATCCATGTACTTTCATGTGTTAAAGAAATTGAGCTGAGAATCATGTTAAAAATCATGCTGAGGCTCTATCCCGTTATTATTTAGACCAACATAGGTCATATTATTGTTGAATTATTTGTTTAAATTGTAATTTCATACTCAATTATGTTCATTTATTTCATATCATATCTCAGACTCTATTGCTAATTATTGATACATCATATTATTATTTTTGGACTGATTTTCATTACATTTTGAGCCCGAGAGACTGGAGAGATTGATGACTGAGTGAGGCCGAGGGCCTGATTGTGAGGATATTTATGGGATTGGGCTGTACGGCGCATCATGCCATATTGACTTTATATACATTATTATTTTGGGATTGGGTTGCACGCCGTAGCAGGCCAGATTGGCTTATTATAGCGCTTGGACTGAAGGAGCCCCTTCGGAGTCTGCACCGCCCACAGTAAGCGCAATAGATATTATATTTGGGATGGAGTTCACTGGGCATGGAGTTTCCATATATATTCACTTCTGGGATAGAGTTCCCTAGGCATGGAGTTGCATATTTATTTATATTTGGGATTGAGTTCCGTGGGCATGGAGTTGCCTTATTTATTTATATTTGGGATGGAATTCCCTGGCCATGGAATTGCCTCTTTATATTTGGGATAAAGTTCCCTCGGCACAGAGTTGCCTTATTTATTTATATTTGGGATGGAGTTCCCTCGGCTAGATTGGTCCTGTACAGTACTGAGTGACTGCATGTCAGTTATTACGGATATATATTTGTGATGGATCTATCCTGGGCTGGATATGCCATATACAGTACTATGAGATTGAGTAATCTAAGAGTGTGAGTACATGAGTTTATCATTGTGCTGCATTGCATTAGACATGCATACTTGATAAGTAGGCACAGAGAAGTAGTTTTCCTCATGTCATCTGATAATGGAATTTCTTATCTGTCATTAAAGTTTTGAGAAAAATCACACGTTTCAGACTTACTCATATTTTCGGTGACTTTCGTCAAAGAATTTGAGTTTTACTGTTATATAAACAAACTATTTATTTTTCGGAATTTTATACGAGCTGGGCATTTTATTATTGAGTTATTACTTGTGTTGCTTTAAATTATATTATTATGAACTGTTGCTGGTTAATAGAGTTGGACTCTGACCCTTATCCCAGCTCGTCACTACTTTCAACCTAAGGTTAGGTTTGTTACTTATTTAGTACATGGCGTCGGTTGTACCTATAATATACTTTTGCACATTGCGTGCAGATTTCTGATAGTGATGTTTCTGCGTACGGCGGGAGCTGGATCTGAAGATGTACCTGCGTACCGGTCATTGTTGCCTCTTGTTCATGGTAGCTTTAGAGTTTTTAATCTTCTCATGTATATTTTAGACAGATGACGTATTTTTATTTCACACCGGTTTTGTAAATTCTAATCTTAGAAGCTCATGATTTGTATTACCATTTATTGAGGAGTGTATTAAAGTCAGTTAAATATTAATTGAATCGGATTGTTATTATTTGACTTACCTAGCGGGTGAGGCTAGCTGAATTTTGGGTCGTGACAATAAATCTTAGTTACAGTAACAAGAGAATATGGAATCTGAAACGCTACATCTTTAATGAACCGTTTCAAACCAAATTCTGCTTCAGTTGCATTGGCACCAAAAACAGAGAATAAATATGCAATCACTAAAACGGCTTAAACAAAGGAAATAGATCTACCGAATAGCCATTTCTGGCAAATACATGCCCGTATTGTTATGCGGACTTCGATATTGCCTCTTATCTTGAAGATAAGCATTCTAACACGTACAATGTTCCTGCGATCTTCTTTTTTAGATATAACAACAACCCATTATAATCCCACTAATGGGGTCTGGGAAGAGTAGTGTATACACACACATTACCCCTACCCTAGGGTAGAGAGGCTGTTTCCGATAGACCCTCGGCTCCCTCTCTCCCAGAACTCCTTACCTTCTTCTTGGGGTGACTCAAATTCACAACCTCTTAGTTGAAAGTGGAGGGTGCTCACCACTAGAGCAACCCACTCTTGTCGATCTTCTTCTTTAGATATGTGATGAATTTGCAGCAATTTTCTGGTAAGAAAGTTTATGCTTTTAATCTTTTCGATTTTTCTTCTTCAATTTCTTTTGAAAGAAATTTCCTGTTTCTTCTGTGCTACTATTATATTGCCTTTTTCCACCAGCTTCTTATTGTGATCCTTTGTGTAATACTGTATTGGTAAAAATAAATATTACACGTATAACTAAATATGTGGTTGATATGGCAAGGCATGTGGATCACAAAAAAATGACAACTGGAGAGATGCATTAAAAGAGACACGAGTCATGACATATACGAGCAAATAACCCACGAGATGAAAGGATACGGTCGCTCGAGTCTAAGTAGTTAAATGAAGAGGCACCGACGGAGTGAATCAAGACAGTAAAGAAGGAACATTCATGAATCGTCAATTAATGAGCGTGAATGATCACAAACGTTACAGAATCTTCATGAACAGTTACGATTACCAATTATAACGTCTCATTAATATCATTAATGCTCATAATGATTTGGTCATAAAAGGGAAAAGACGTTGTATTTATAGACTCCTATATAAGGGAAGGAGATGTCACTTGTACACACACGCTCTGATTATTATTGGAATATAATTACTTTCTTGTGCTTTCTATTGATTATTTTTCATTTCTTATTCTAATTTTCTTTCTTATTTTTGAGAGAATATTGAATTTCTTGATTATCAGTAACCCGAGTACTTCTCAAAATAGGCTTTGACTAAGAATCTAATTCTTTGGTTAAACAAATTGGTTCTATTACTGGGAATCTGATAGTCTTCTCTTACTTTCCAAATCACTCTCTGTTAACTGAATGATGTCAATGTCAATGACAATAACCAACATGTGGAAGGAATTTCAGTTCCGTCATCTCAAGGAACCCCACGCAATTCAAGAGAAGCATAACCTAAAGATCCACTACTCATAACAATGAACAACATGAAAATGAACAAACTGTCGAGCGGGATGCTGTGAAGCAGTTAATTGATGAGTACGTGAATGATGCTCTCCAGGCTTTCGTGAGGAGACTACCAGTTGTGCCACCCACACCTCCACCAAACAATACTGCAATTGTGGAAATTCCACGATCAGGGTTGGCTAATTCTGGAAGCGGAGGAACTCCCAACGAGTCACGTGATGGGAGACCAGGTACGCCTAATAATTCTGATTTACAAACTTTAATACTAACCTTGCAGAAACAAGTGAAAGAACAAAACGACCATATTGAGAAAATAACTGGCGTACCACCTGCGATCAAAGGATTTGATTTCGAAAAATATTCACAACAACCATGAAAACCAAGCGCTGCTCCATTACCAATTCACAAAAAGTTCAAAATGCCTGATATCCCGAAATACGATGGAACGACCGATCCACGTGACCACATTACTGCATTCACCACGGGAGTAAAAGGCAATGATTTAACCAAGCAGGAGATTGAATCTGTGCTGGTCAAAAAGTTTGGGGAAACACTTACTAAAGGAGCGTTAACATGGTACTCTCTTTTACTTAAAATTTCTATTGACTCTTTTGTTGAGCTTGCAGATCTATTTATAAAAGCACACTCGGGTGCACAAAAAGTTAAAAAGAGAATGGAGGATATATTCAAACTAAAGCGAGGAGATACAGAATTGCTTCGAGAATTCGTAGACAGATTCCAACGTGAAAGAATGTTGCTACTAAGAATACCTGACAATTGGGCAGCCATGGCATTTGCAAGCAATTTAAACGAGAAAAGTTCAGAAGCTACGAAGAGGCTTAAAGAGAGCCTACGAGAATTCCCAGCCACGACATGGAATGATGTCTATAATAGGTACAGTACCAAATTACAGATCGAAGAAGATATCGTAGCTCAGTCAAAGGTTGAAGAAAAAACAGGTTCGAATTGTTTTATACAAAACCACAAAACATACCAGGGGTAAAACTTTCCAAATCATTACCAAACCCCAAAATGGACCAAGGGTAAACTTCTACCAATAAAAAAAAAAAAAACAACACTTCAAACTTTCCAATCAAACTTTCATTGTGGGGAAGGATCTGAACCAGTATTATCAGAAGGATTCAAGTTGGCATCATCAACAGCAGAGGGAATGACTTGAGCAGAGGAGGGTTGAACAATAGCTTCACCGGGAGTAAGTTCATCACCCTCGGGAATGCCGACCTCAAGGGCAGAAAAGCTTTGACTCTGGGCAAGAGACCTCTCTAAGAACTGAACTTGGTTAGAAGATGCACGGAGATCTTCTTGAGTTTGGGTGAGCGTTTGAACAAGCTCCCTGGCATAAACTTCTTTTTGGTTCAGAAGTTCCTTCAAACCCCTAATTTATTCAGTAGCTTTGGAAAGCTGCTCAGCAAATGAAGACTCGAGAAGGTCTTTATCTTTGCCCACTTGACTGGATGAGGCTTTCTCAACTGCCAACTCTGATGCCATTACCTTCACCTGATGTTCCAAGGTACACTTTTCTTCCTCTAAGACTTCTTTCTCAAGTTGAAGACCTTCGAACTGTTCCTTCCAGTTGTCTGCTTCAGTGCGATAGTCGTTCATTAACTTCTCAGTATGGATGATCCTCTTCATCATCTCCGTTCTAATTAGGTTGATCTACACAATGAAAAGGAAAATGTGATTATCAAATATAGATAAAAAGGAAATCACATGCAAAATAAAAAGCTAAGGCTTATACCTTAAAAGATGAATGTACAATATCATTCATCCACGTTAAAGAATTGTGGCTTTTCAATTTGGACTTCTCAACTAGGCCAATCAATGGTTTAAGTCATACATCAGCTTGGCCAGATTTCTTCAAAAGATTACCATCCTCAGGAACCTCGATGGTA
Organism: Nicotiana otophora; assembly: GCA_000715115.1. Taxonomy (NCBI): domain Eukaryota; kingdom Viridiplantae; phylum Streptophyta; class Magnoliopsida; order Solanales; family Solanaceae; genus Nicotiana; species Nicotiana otophora. Next base: position 201,166 of record AWOL01S0003822.1, on the reverse strand, counting down.
ACTCTTTTCATTACCCTACTGTTACCAGAAGAACCAACTTCAACATCAAAAGTTGTAACAGTAGGGGCAGTTGAGGGAGTCAAAATAGCCACGGGCGAAGCAGTGGTAGCAGCAACAGGTGCGGGGAACTGAGGATCAACTGGAACACATACAAAAAAAGAGGCAAGAGGCGTTTCCTCAGAAACAAAGCCGAAGTCTTCATTATCAAACCCACGAGAAAAGAGTTGTTCTGTAGAGTCACGGGGTGCGGTAGGAATCTCTTCGTCAGAGCTCACTAAGGTAGCTCCTTCGGGCTCATGCATGGGAACAAAACTGGGAGGAGGAGTAGCTTCGTCATCCGAAATGACATGTCTTCTAGCTCGAGGATTACGAACTAACGAGCCTTTATCCCATTCCTCTTCACCCTCGGAACTGTGTGCTCTATCAGCTTTTCTTTTTGGTGAGGAACTCAAGATCATCTCTTGAGCCATCGACAGAGAGAGTCTCAAAGCAACAATAGATACGGCACTCACACCTCGAATGAGAAATCCTAGTAAAGAGATGAGTTATTAAATTTTTAAGTATGGAAGTAGGGTAGAAAGTAGAAGAGAAAGATACCATGAGTCTTCACTTTCCAACCAAACCTATTAGAAAGGTACTTCCAGGACCTTTTTTCCATAGGAGCAACAACTAACAATGTTCTACCCAACCACGAAAGTTTGGAATCTCCTAAACAACTTCCATGGTTGCTAAAAAACAAGAAAGGAAAAACAGTCATGAGATTGCAGGTTCTTCACGAAAACAAGAAAAGAAGGAAAACAATCTGAAAAGAAACTTACATGCAGATTTTTATTTTTATGGAAAAGGCATGTTCTCTTCACCCACTAACCCACTTGTGGGAGCAGCAACGAATCGGGCATACCAACCATGATCCTTTCCATCTTCAGGGCTCACTAAAACCCTCTTACTCCTAGCCACGAGAGTAAAACCCCCAGAATGAAATAACTTGGGGAAATAAAGATGAATCAAATAAAAGAAGGTAAAGGATAAAGAGGCCAAGTTTGACAAGTATCTCAAGCATGCCATGACTCTCCATACAATAGGGCCAATCTGTCCTAAGCCAACGTTGAAAAAACGATAAAATTCTATGATGACTGGGTCAATAGGTGGTTTGAAGCCTAATGTAAAGGGATATATATAAACAAAAGAATAACCAGCTTTGTATGAAGTGATCCTTTGATTTGCATTATGGACTAAAATTGGGAAATTGAATTTCCAATGACATTCTCTTCGCACAAGAGAAATCAAGCCCTCGGTAATCTGGGAAGGGTAAACATCAGCACGATCATGAGATGTCATAGAAGTAACTTGATTTCTAATCGATTCTCTATCAGTAAAGAAGGAAAGTTCAGCGGGAATAATCTCATCAACAGTGGATTCACGAAGCGGTTCACTAGAATCCCTATTTCTAGCAGAAGATCTATGAGAAGAAGAAGTCCTAGTTCTAGAAGACGAAGGGGTAGTAATACTGGGTTGAGAAGAAGAACCACGGATAGATACAGACCCTAAACTATGTAACTTGCCACCTTTTCTACTTCTGATAGGAGTAGATGAAGGGAGAAGTTCATCTACTATAACTACTTTACGAGGATCGGAATTTGGAGAAGACATAGTTGTATAACAAGGTAATATGTAATGATGAACAAGGGGGACATAGTTGTGCTACTATGATATTGCCTTTTTCCACCAGCTTCTTATTGTGATCCTTTGTGTAATACTGTATTGGTAAAAATAAATATTACACGTGTAACTAAATATGTGGCTGATATGACAAGGCATGTGGATCACTAAAACAACGACAACTGGAGAGATGCATTAAAAGAGATACAAGTCATAACAGATACGAGCAAATCACCCACGAGATGAAAGGATAAGGTCGCTCGAGTCTAAGTATTTAAATGAAGATGCACCGACGGAATGAATCAAGACAGTAAAGAGGGAACATTCATGAATCGTCAATTAATGAGCGTGAATGATCACAAACGTTACGGAATCTTCATGAACAGTTACGATTACCAATTATAACGTCTCATTAATATCATTAATGCTCATAATGATTCGGTCATAAAAGGGAAAAGACGTTGTATTTATAGACTACTATATAAGGGAAGGAGATGTCACTTATACAGACATGCTTTGATTATTATTAGAATATAATTACTTTCTTATGCTTTCTATTGATTATTTTTTCATTTCTTATTCTAATTTCCTTTCTTATTTCTGAGAGAATATTGAATTTCTTGATTATCAGTAACCCGAGTACTTCTAAAAATAGGCTTTGACTAAGAATCTAATCCTTTGGTTAAACAAATACTCAGAATACTACTAAGATTTATAGATAGGGTTATTCTACTTTTACCAAAATATATAGACCATGGACAAATTGATGGTTATATTGCACAATTTAAGACGGAGGAGAATACAATATATGAGATACTGTGCAGAAAAGCTCTACGCTAATTAGGAGCTAAAATATTCATTCATCCGTTTCCGCTTTCTTTTTGCTAACTTTTACTAGGGTTTTATCAGGTTTATAATGACGTTAAATGAAGTAATTGTGGAAGCTCTGCATTGTTCCAACTGTTAGTACACTCTTCATTAACTCTATATTCTATGGCTACTTAATAATTTTAATCTCTATTTCAGATTTCTGTTCGTTTTCTGTTATATTGTATTCCTATCCCTTTTACTATCATTCTTCTTCTATGTCATTTTTGAGTTTATCATTTTGTTTTTAAATAATTTCATTGGGAGTACGATGAACAAATAGCATAATATTACAAGGGCATCTAATATTCTTGTTTTTACGCTTGATTTTAGGTTGGTTTGTAGCAATAAAGTTTGTATCTTTAGGTTATTTTTATCATTTTAATAAGTTTTTCATCGATCGTAGGTATGATAATGATACATTAAGGAAGTTCATTCACTGTTACTTGTATCTGTTTGCTCAATCAACTTCTTCATTTCTGCTTAATTTTAAAAGTATAAACGCTTTGAATTTTATATTGTTTCAGTAATTTTTTAACACTACATGAAAAGTGCGAATTACATGGGATTATTTTGGGGGATTTTACAGACAAATTCGCATGTAATTCAATTTTCTACGGATTTTTTTACGAAAACACTTTTGATGGAAAAACCTTCGTAGGTCATTATTACCAGCGAATTTTAAAATCCCCATGTAACTTACTTGCGAATTTTGAATCCGCATATAAATTACCCATGAATTTTATCGTGAGAAAAAAGGAATTTTTGGTAAAAAAAAACACTAAAAGTTCGCAGGAAACTTTTGGTAAAAAATCGTGAGAAAAAGGAATTTTTGTGGATATTCATAGGGTTTAAATCCGCACGTAAATTCGTAAGAAATTTTTGACAAATGTTTTTCAATTTAATTTTTCTATATATATTTTGTCACGACCCAAAATCCATTAAAGGTCGTGATGGCGCCTAACACCACTGTCACGCAAGCCAACCTTGACTAATTAATTTAATTACTCATCCTAGTATTTTTGAATTGAAATTTTCTTCAATTAAATAGTAAAGATAGAACACATAGAGTAAGTGATAAATATTTTAGCAATTAAATTACTAAACAACCCATAACCACTCCCAAAACCCGGTGTCACAAGTGCATGAGTATTAACTAGAGAGTAAAATAAAATACAATATCTGTCCGGAATACAAATTAGACAGGAAAATATAAATAACTCTGAAGGAGATTCTGGTGGCTGCGGATCGTAATATAGAATGCAGCTCACCTAAGTCCTCGCATTTTAACCACACCTCTGCGCTCACAAGGCCGCTGGACATATATGTACCTGCACATAAATGTGCAGCAAGTGTAGCATGAGTACGTAAACAACGTGTACCCAGTATGTATCAAGCCTAATCTCGAAGAAGTAGTGACGAGAGGTCGACTTTGACACTCACTAAGGGTCAGTAATATTAAAGAGGAAATATTTAAATCAACATGATTTATAGAAATGACAATAATGTTCCTTTACCAGCAGAAATAATTAATTCATTAAAATCCAATAATTTTCCATTTATCAGTTTACTTCACAAGCTACAATAAAATATCAAGGTATCATGTAATTATTATTATTATTATTAGGCACGATGTCTGCAGAGGTCGTTCGGCCCAATCTAGAGTGTCGTGTACACTGCCGAGGGACGTGCGACACGATATATAGATGCATCTATACTGCGAGACGTTCGTACCGCTCCACAAGAAAGGAGGACATTTTCTTATGAACCTCCTAAATGAGAATATATAAATATATATATATATATATATATATATATATATATATATATTTTTGAGATTAACGCATGAGGATGTACAAATTTCTACAACAGTTAAATATTCTGAACACAATTTCAAGTATGTGAGATTTCAATCTTTTATGTAACGACTCGGCCAGTCGTTTTGAGTATTATAACCACGTTCCCCCATTTACTGCTTAATTTATGCTTTATAGTTCTTTTATGACTTGTCGGGGTAGTTGGTTCGGGTCCGGAAGGAATTCAGAGTGAAATGAGACACTTAGTCTCATAATTGAAAATTCAAGTTAGTAAAGTTGACCGGATATGGACCTATGTGTAAACGACCTCGGATTTGAATTTTGATGATTCCAATAGCTCCGTATGGCAATTTTGGATTTAGGAGCGTGTCCGGAAAATTATTTGGCGGTCCGTGGTGGAATTAGGCTTGAAATGCCAAAAGTCGAAATTTTGAGAAGTTTGACCGAGGGGTTGACTTTTGGATATCGGGGTTGAAATATGATTCTGAAAATTGAAATACCTCCGTTATGTCATTTATGACTTGTGTGCAAAATTTGAGGTCAATCGGACATGAATTGATAGGTTCCGGAGTCGTTTGTCGAAACTTGAAATTTCAAAGTTCATTAGGCTTGAATTGGGGTGTAATTCATGGTTTTAGCGTTGTTTGCGGTGATTTGAGGATTCGACTAAGTTTGTATGATGTTTTAGGACTTGTTGGTATAATTGGTTGTGGTTCCGAGGGCCTCGGGTGAGTTTCGAATGGTTAACGGATCAAAAATTTGACTAAAATAGCTGCTGCAATTTCCTTCTGCTGCAAATTCCTTCGCCTAGAATTGAGCCCAGAATCGCCCAAAATCGAGCCAGAATCAATCCACGATCGAGCCGAGGGTCGAGGGTCGCGATCGAAGTCAGGGTCGAGGACCAAGATCGAAGCCATGATCGAAGGCCAGGGTCGAGGGCCATGATCGAGGGCCAGGATCGAGGGTCAGAATTGAGGCCCTAGATCGAGGCCCTAGATTGAGATCCAGGATCGAGACCTAGGATCGAGGACCACGATCGAAGGCCAAGATCGAGGTAGGGCCGAGGCTGTCTGGGCAGAATTATAAGGCAGGGACTTGGTCCCATTTGCCATTTTTGACAAATTGGAGCTTGAGGAGAGGCGAGTTTTGATAGATTTTCAAGGAAAACTTGAGGTAAGTCCCTTGTGATCATTTCTACTCCATAATATTAAATTATCATCGAATAATCCGACTAGATTACATGATTTTGAGGTGTAAATGGGAGATTTGAACTTAGAAATTTGGAAATAAGATTTGTAGATTTGAAGATCGAGTTGAGGTCGGATTTTGGTAAAATTGGTATGGGTAGACTCGTGGTTGAATGGGCTTTCGGATTTTGTAACTTTTGTCAGGTTCCGAGATATGGGACCCACGGACGATTTTTGAGCTAAATTTCGGATTTTTATGAAAAATTAGCATTTTCTTATGGAATTAATTCCAATGAATTTTATTGAATGAAATGAATTAATTGTGACTAGATTTTTTGGCATCCGAAGGCCGATTTGCGCGGCAAAGGCATAGCAGAGTAAAGAATTTCATGCTCTAAGGTAAGTAATGGTTTTAAATATGGTCCTGAGGGTATGAAACCCCGAAATTTTGAATCATGTGATTACTTTTGAAGTGACGCACATGCTAGGTGACGGGTGTGTAGGCGTGCACCGAGGGGATTGTGACTTGGTCCGTCCCGTGGAAATATGACTATAAGTCATGCTATAAACCATGCTTAGGCTATGTGTTGGTGTTGTTGGGACCCACAGAGGTCGTATACATGTTGAATTATCTGCTTAAATTGTTGTTTTGTACTGAGTCACGACTTACTTGATTATTTATCTCAGTATCTGTTTGTTCATTATTGATGTATCATATCATTGTTGTATCGGTCTGATTTTATGATTGTTGAGAGCCCGGGAGACTGGAGAGCTTTATGACTAAGTGAGGCCGAGGGCCTGATTGTGACATATTATACTATAGCACGTGAGTTGGCTGTGCAACACGTGAGTTGTCCGTGCGGATTCTTATATTTTAATATAGTACGTGAGTTGGCCGTGCTGATCCAGATATTTGTATTATGGCACGTGAGTTGTCCGTGCAGCACGTGAGTTGTCCGTGCAGATTATAGCGCTTGGGCTGTAGGAGCCCCTCCAGAGTCTATACACCCCCAGTGAGCGTGGGTACCCATTGAATGTGAGTGATGAGGGCTGGGAGCCCAGTGAGTGATTGTTATCGTAAGATGCTGTACTTGCTTTCCGTTTGTTGTTGTACTTAGTTGCTATCTGTTATTGTTGTGAAATCGCTGAAAGATTTTATATTCGGATTACATGAACATGAACTGTATAAATTGATTTGACATAAACTGCTGGATTTGAAAGCATGTCTATTCTTTCCCGGAATTACTGAATATGAATTGTAGTTGTGTAGCTCGTCACTATCTTCAGTTTCTTATTTATTATTGTTACTTGCTGAGTTGGTTGTACTCATACTAGACCCTGTACTTCGTTTGCATATCCAGGTATTCTTGGATATAGCGGGTGTTAATTCTTCCACGCAGCGGATCTTCAGGAGATTCAGAGGTAGCTGCCATGTTTCGCAGACCTTGTCTCTCCTTCCCTATCTTTTTGTTTATTGTATTTGGTCTTAGATTATTATAGACCATATTATCCAGAGTCACAATATATAGATGCTCATCTACTCAGTGACACCAGGTTTTGGGGACTGTTTGTATCAGTATTTGTGGGATTGCGTATTGTATTTAAATATTATATTTTCAAACTTAAGAGGGATTGTAGTTTATTGAAACTTTTGGCTTGCCTAGTAATGAGATAGGCGCCATCACGACAGGTTAGGAGTTTGGGTCGTGACAAGTTGGTATTAGAGCCTAGGTTATGTAGGTCTCACGAGTCATGAGAAGGTATAGTAGAGTCTTGCGGATCGGTATCGGAGACGTCTGTACTAATCTTCGAGAGGCTACAGAAACCTTAGGAAAATTTCACTTTCTTGTATTCTGGCATGCGAATTTGTTGATTCCGAAAACTAATTTTCTGTTATTCTATTCTCTCAAATATAGTGAGGACACGTACTACCGGATCGGACGGTCAGCCACCAGTTAGGGCTGCGAGAGGTCGGGGCCGTGGTAGATGTCGGGGTCAAGGTAGAGGTCGAGGTGTAGCTCGTACCAATGTTGGACCAGCACTTGTAGTACCAACAATTGCTCCATCTCAGGAGCAAATTCCAGATATAGCTGAGCCGACAGGATCAGCTCAGGCACCAGCTGTGCCCATTGAGATTCTATGCTTTTAGGAGACTTTGGCCCAGATATTGGAAGCTTGCACTGGTCTGGCTCAGATGGTTTCGGCTCAGGCCGCACCTGCCACTTCTCAAGCCAGGGGAGGTACTCATACCCCTATTGCCCATACTCCAGACCAGGTAGTACAAGGACTTCAGATACCGGAGGCACTACCAGCTCAGCCGGTTGCAATTGATCTGGCCCCGGTAGTTCCTGTTATGGCAGATGATGAGCATAGGAGACTTGAGAGATTTGAGAGGCTTCGACCTCCACCATTTAGTTGTACTGAGTCAGAGGATGCTCAGGGTTTTCTGGATAGGTGTCAATGGATGCTTCGGACAACGGGTATTCTGGAGACCAGTGGGGTCTCATTCACTACTTTTCAGTTTTCTAGGGCTGCACTCAAATGGTGGGAGACTTACGAGAGGCGTAGGCCTGTTAGCGCATCACCCCTTACTTGGCAGCAGTTCTCTGTGGTCATTTTGGAGAAGTTTGTGCCTCAGTCCCGTAGAGAGGAGCTGCGCAGATAGTTTGAGCAGCTTCGCCAGGGTGATATGTCTGTGACGCAGTACGAGATGAGATTTTCTGAGTTGGCTCGTCACGCAGTCTGGTTTGTTCCCACTGATAGGGAGAGGATTAGAAGGTTCATTGATGGCCTCACATATCAGCTGTGGTTACTTATAACTAGGGAGAGGATATCTGGTGCTACTTTTGATGAGGTAGTGGACATTTCTCGGCAGATAGAGATGGTTCGTAGCCAGAAACATGGAGAGAGAGAGAGAGAGGCTAAGGGGCCTCATGGTTCAGGTGATTTCAGCGGTGTTCCTTCAGGGGGTCAGTTTTACCGCGGTAGGGGTCGGTTTTACAGACACGCTCAGATGGGTCGTCCAGCTCATCGTGGTGCATCAGCCAGCCATGGTTCTTACAGTGCTCACTCAGGCTAGTCTTCATTCAGTGCACTACCAGCGCAGAGTTCTCATCATGCTTCGTCCGCTCAGGCTTCTGCAGTTAATTCCTCGGGTTATCAGGAGCAGCAGTTCTGTCAGAGGAGGGGTTGTTTTGAGTGTAGAGAATTTGGTCATTTCAAGAGAGAGTGTCCTAAGCTGTTGAGTGGGGCTCCACAGTAGAGTCCTCGACTGACGGCACCAGCACCAGCAGTTTCACCACCCGCCTAGCCAGCACGGGGTGGGGGTCAAGCAGCTAGGGGTTGCCCAAGAGGGGAAGGGCGATCAGGTGGCGGGCAGGCTCGATTCTATGATTTTCCTGCCAGGCCAGATGCTATTGCCTCAGATGCAATGATCACATGTATGGTTTCAGTGTGCCACATGGAGGCTTCTATATTATTTGACCCTGGTTCCACTTATTCATATGTATCATCGTATTTTTCTCACTATTTGGATATGCCCTGTGAGTCCTTAGTTTCACCTATTTGTGTATCTACACCGATGGGCAATATTATTACTATGGATCGTGTGTATCGATCGTGTGTGGTAATTATTGGGGAACTGGAGACTAGATTTGATATCTTATTACTCGGTATGGTTGATTTTGATGTAATCCTGGGTATGGATTGGTTGTCTTCATGTCATGCTATTCTGGACTGTCACGCAAAAATCGTGACATTGACGATGTCGGGGTTGCCAAAGGTTGAATGGAGGGGTTCTCTAGATCTTATTCCTAGCAGGGTAATTTCTATTTGAAGACCCAACGTATGGTTGGAAAGGGATGCTTGTCATATTTGGCCTTTATGAGATATGTTGATGCAGACACTCCTATTATTGATTCAGTACCGGTCGTGCGAGACTTTCCAGATGTATTTCCTGCAGACCTACCGGGTATGCCACCCGACAGGGATATTGATTTCGGTATTGACTTGGTGCAGGGCACTCAGCCCATTTCTATTCCTCCGTATCGTATGGCACCAACTGAGTTAAAAGAATTGAAAGAACAACTTCATGAACTCCTTGAAAAGGGGTTTATTAGGCCTAGTATGTCACCTTGGGGTGCACCGGTTCTGTTTGTGAAGAAGAAAGATGGTACTATGCGGATGTGTATTGATTATAGGCAGTTGTACAAGGTTACAATCAAGAATAAATATCCTTTGCCGCGTATTGATGACTTATTTGACCAACTTCAGGGAGCGAGGGTATTCTCCAAAATTGATTTGAGATCTGGGCATCACCAGTTGAAAATTCAGGATTTGGATATTCTAAAGACGACATTCAGAACTTGTTATGGCCACTATGAATTTCTTGTGATGTTTTTTGGGTTAACCAATGTCCCAGCAATACTTATGCACTAGATGAATAGTGTATTCCATCCATATCTTGATTCATTTGTCGTAGTATTTATTGATGATATCCTGGTGTACTCACGTAGCCAGGAGAAGCATGCATAACAATTGGGTATTGTATTAAAGATTGAGAGATGAGAGACTTTATGCCAAATTCTCTAAGTATGAGTTCTGGCTTAGTTCGGTGGCATTCTTGGGGCACATAGTGTCCAGTGAAGGAATTAAGGTGGATCCGAAGAAGATAGAGGTAGTTCAGAGTTGGCCCAGGCCATCTTCAGTTACTGAAATTTNACTACATGCAGTTGAACAAGGTTACAATCAAGAATAAATATCCTTTGCCGCGTATTGATGACTTATTTGACCAACTTCAGGGAGCGAGGGTATTCTCCAAAATTGATTTGAGATCTGGGCATCACCAGTTGAAAATTCAGGTTTCGAATATTCTAAAGACGACATTCAAAACTCGTTATGGCCACTACAAATTTCTTGTGATGTCGTTTGAGCTAACCAATGCCCCAGCAGCATTTATGCATTTGATGAATAGTGTGTTCCAGCCATATCTTGATTTATTTGCCGTAGTATTTATTGATGATATTCCACGTACTCACGTAGCCAGGAGGAGCATGCACAACACTTGGGTATTGTATTATAGAGGCTGAGAGAGGAGAGACTTTATGCCAAATTCTCTAAGTGTGAGTTCTGGCTTAGATCGGTGGCATTCTTGGGACATATAGTGTCCAGTGAAGGAATTAAGGAGGATCCGAAGAAAATAGAGACAGTTCAGAGTTAGCCCAGACCATCTTCAGTTACTGAGATTTAGAGTCTCCTCGGCTTGGCCGGTTATTATCGTCGTTTCATGGAGGGTTTCTCATCTATTACATCACCTATGACTAAATTAACCCATAATGTGCTCCGTTCAGGTGGTCGGATGAGTGTGAAGAGAGCTTTCAGAAGCTCAAAACAGCTTTGACTACAGCTCCAGTATTGGTGTTGCCTACAGGTTCAGAGTCTTATACTGTGTATTATGACGCATTGCGTATTGGTCTCGGTGCAGTGCTGATGCAAGACGGTAGGGTGATTTCCTGTGCAACCAGACAGTTAAAGGTACATGAGAAGAATTATCTAGTCAACGATCTTGAGTTAGCATCTATTGTTCATGCCTTAAAACTTTGGCGGCATTACTTGTACGGTGTCCAGTGTGAGGTATATACCGATCATCGGAGTTTACATTTGTTTAAATAGAAAGATCTTTATTTGCGATAGCGAAGGTGGTTAGAGTTGCTTAAGGATTATGATATCACCATTCTCTATCATCCCGAAAAGGCCAATGTGGTGGCCGATGCCTTGAGTCGTAAGGCGGAGAGTTTGGGTAGCTTAGCATACTTACCGGTAGCAGAGAGGCCTTTAGCCTTGGATGTTCAGGACTTGGCTAATCAGTTTGTTAGATTGGATATTTCCGAGCCGAATCGAGTTTTGGCTTGTGTGGTTTCCCAGTCTTCTTTATATGATCGCGTCAGAGAGCGCCAGTATGATGATCCACATCTGCTTGTCCTTAAGGACACGGTTCAACATGGTGATGCCAACGAAGTCACTATTGGAGATGATGGGGTATTACGAATTCAAGGTAGGCTATGTGTGCCTCATGTAGATGGTTTTCTTGAGTTGATTCTCCAGGAAGCTCACAGTTCGCGGTACTCCATTCATCCAGGTGTCACGAATATGTATGAGGATTTGAGGCAGCACTATTAATGGAGGCGGATGGAGAAAGACGTAGTTGGGTTTGTAGCTCGGTGTCTAAATTGTCAACAGGCAAAGTATGAACATTAGAGGCCGGGAGGATTGCTTCAGAGACTCGAAATTCCGGAGTGGAAATGGGAGCGTATTACAATGGATTTCGTAGTTTGTCTCCCACGGACCTTGAGAGAGTTTGATGATGTTTGGGTGATTGTAGATCGATTGACCAAGTCCGCACATTGTATCCCAGTTGGTACTAATTATTCTTCGGAGCGATTGGCTGGGATTTATATTCGCGAGATCGTTCGCTTACACGGTGTGCCGGTGTCCATCATTTCAGATCGGGGCACACAATTTACATCACATTTTTGGAGAGCAGTGCAGCGAGAATTGGGCACACAGGTTCAGTTGAGTACAACATTTCACCCTCAGACGGACGTACAGTCCGAGCACACTATTCAGATATTGGAGGATATGTTACGCGCTTGTGTTATTGATTTTGGGGGTTCTTGGGATCAATTTCTGCCACTCGTGGAGTTTGCTTACAATAACAGCTACCAGTCGAGTATTTAGATGGCTCCGTATGAGGCTTTGTATGAGAGACGGTGTCAGTCCCAGGTGGTTTGGTTTGAGCCAGGTGAGGCTAGGCTATTGGGTACTAACTTGGTTCAGGGTGCTTTAGAGAAGGTCAAAGCAATTCAGGAACGGTTTCACACGGCACAGTCTAGACAGAAGAGTTATGCCGACAGGAAGGTTCGTGATGTTGTTCACATGGTTGGGGAGAAGGTTCTGCTCAAGATTTCACCCATGAAGGGTGTGTTGAGGTTCGGGAAGAAAGGCAAGTTGAGCCCTCAGTATATTGGACCTTTTGAGATACTTAAGAAGATTGGAGAGGTGGCTTATGAACTTGCTTTGCCACCTAGTATCTCAGGTGTTCATCCAGTGTTCCATGTATCCATGCTCCGAAAATATGTCGGGGATCCGTCTCATATTCTGTATTTCAGTACATTGCAGGTGGACGGTAATTTGACTTATGATGTAGAGCCGATGGCTATTTTAGACCGGCAGATTAGAAAACTGAGGTCAAAGAGCGTAACATCAGTGAAGGTGCAGTGGAGAGGCCAGCCAGCTGGAGAAGCTACTTGGGAGATTGAGCAGGTGATGCGGAGCAAATATCCACACTTATTTGAGACTCCAGGTATTATTCTAAACCCGTTCGAGGACAAATGTTTGTTTAAGAGGGGGAAGAATATAACGACCCAGGCGGTCGTTTTAAGTATTATAACCCCGTTCCCCTATTTATTGCTCAATTTATGCTTTATAGTTGTTTTATGACTTGCTGGGGTAGTTGGTTCGGATCCGGAAGGAATTCCAAGTGAAATGCGATAGTTAGTCTCAAAATTAAAAATTTAAGTAAGAAAAGTTGACCGGATATGGTAAACGACCTCGGATTTGAATTTTGATGATTACCAATAGTTCCGTATGGTGATTTTGGACTTAGGAGCGTGTCAGAAAAATTATTTGAAGGTCCGTGGTGGAATAAGTCTTGAAATGCCGAAACTCGAAATTTTGAGAAGTTCGATCGAGGGGTTGACTTTTTGATATCGGGGTTGAAATACGATTCTGAAAATTGGAATACCTCTGTCATGCCATTTATGACTTGTATGCAAAATTTGAGGTTAATCGGACGTAAATTGATAGGTTTCGGAGTCGTTTGTAGAAACTTGAAATTGCAAAGTTCATTAGGCTTGAATTGGGGTGTAATTCATGGTTTTAGCATTGTTTGAGGTGATTTGAGTATTCAACTAAGTTTGTATGATGTTTTAGGACTTGTTGGTATAATTGGTTAAGGTACTGAGGGCCTCGGGTGAGTTTCGGATGGTTAACGGATCAAAAAGTGGACTAAAATAGCTGCTGCAATTTCCTTCTGCTGCAAATTCCTTTTCCCAGAATCGAGCACAAAATTCGAGCTCAGAATCAAGCCACAATCGAGCCCAGGGTCGAGGGCCACAATCGAAGGTAGGGTCGAGGACCAGGATCGAAGCCATGATCGAGGGCCATGATGGAAGGTCAGGATCGAGGCTCAGAATTAAGGCATTAGATCTAGATCTAGGATCGAGACCCAGGATCAAGGACCACGATCAAAGGCCAAGATCGCTGTAGGATCGAGGCTGTCTCGGCAGAATTATAAAGCAGGGACTTCGTCCCATTCGCCATTTTTGACAAATTGGAGCTTGATGAGAGGCGAATTTTGATAGATTTTCAGGGAAAACGTGAGGTAAGTCCCTTGTGATCATTTCTACTCCATAATATTGAATTATCATCGAATAATACGACTAGATTACATGATTTTGAGGTGTAAATGGGAGATTTGAACTTAGAAATTTGGAAATAAGATTTGTAGATTTGAAGATCGAGTTGAGGTCGGATTTTGGTAAAATTGGTATGGGTAGACTCGTGGTTGAATGGGCTTTCGAATTTTATAACTTTTGCCGGGTTCCGAGACGTGGGCCCCACAGATGATGTTTTAGCTAAATTTCAGCTTTTATGGAAAATTAGCATTTTCTTATGGAATTAATTCCAATGAATTTCATTGAATGAAACGAATTAATTGTGACTAGATTCGAGGCATTCAGAGGCCTATTTGCGAGGCAAAGGCATAGCAGAGTAAAGAATTTCTCGCTCTGAGATAAGTAACAGTTTTAAATATGATCTTGAGGGTATGAAACCCCGGAATTTGGAATCATGTAATTACTTTGGAAGTGACGCACATGCTAGGTGACGGGCGTATAGGCGTGCACCGAGGGAATTGTGACTTGGTCCGTCCCGTGGAAATTTGACTATAAGTCATGCTATAAACCATGCTTAGGCTATGTGTTGGTATTGTTGGGACCCACAGAGGTCGTATACATGTTGAATTATCTGCTTAAATTGTTGTTTTGTACTGAGTCACAACTTACTTGATTATTTATCTCAGTTTATATTTGTTCATTATTGATGTGTCATATCAGTATTGTATCGGGCTGATTTTATGATTGTTGAGAGCCCGAGAGACTGGAGAGCTTTATGACTGAGTGAGACCGAGGGCCTGATTGTGAGATATTATACTATAGCACATGAGTTGGTCGTGCATCACATGAGTTGTCCGTGCGGATCCTTATATTATACTATAGCACGTGAGTTGGCCGTGCGGATCCAGATATTTATATTATGGCATGTGAGTTGTCCGTGCAGCACGTGAGTTATTCGTTCAGATTATAACGCTTGGGCTGTAGGAGCCCCTCCGGAGTCTGTACACCCCCAGTGAGCGCAAGTACCCATTGAGTGTGAGTGATGAGGGTTGGGAGCCTAGTGAGTGATTGTTGTCCTGAGAGGTTGTACTTGTTTTCTATTTGTTGTTGCACTTAGTTGCTATCTGTCATTGTTGTGAAATCACTGAAAGATTTTATATTCGGATTACATGAACATGAACTGTATAAATTGATTTGACTTAAACTATTGGATTTGAAAGCATGTCTATTCTTTCCCGGAATTACTGAATATGAACTGTAGATGTGTAGCTCGTCACTATCTTCAGTTCCTTATTTATTATTGTTACTTGCTGAGTTGGTTGTACTCATACTAAACCCTGCACTTCGTGTGCAGATCTAGGTATTCTTGGGCATAGCGGGTGTTGATTCTTCCCTGCAGCCGATCTTCCGGAGATTCAGAGGTAGCTGCCATGTTTCGCAGACCTTGTTTCTCCTTCCCTATCTTTTTTCTTATTGAATTTGTTCTCAGATTATTATAGACCGTATTCTCCATACTCGTAATATATAGCTGCTCATGTACTCAGTGGTGGGATTTTGTATTGTATTTAAATATTATATTTTTAAACTTAAGAGGGATCGAGATTTTCGGCTTACCTAGTAATGAGTTAGGCGCCATCACGACAGGTTGGGATTTTGGGTCGTGACATTTTACCATTTCCTCTAACAATTTACAACATAATTCAATTGCTGTAATTAAATAAGGATACAATTATCACAAGTAATTCATGATTTGAGTCCTTAACTACCTGGGCTTTAGCAATATTAGTAGCTACGCACGGACTCTCGTCACCTCGTGCGTACGTAGCTCCCACAATTAGCAACAATTATTAATTTAAATCACATATGGGGTACATTCCCTCTTACAAGGTTAGACAAGAGACTTACCTTGTCTCGAAGTCCACTTCCCGATCAAAATGTCGCGTAAAAACCTCAATTCAATGCCGAGAAATCTGAAACTATCCAAAAGTTATATAAAATAATTAATACATGTTCAATAATTCGAAATTAGACTATTAAATAATTTACCCTATCCAAAATGGTAAAATTCCTAACATTCACCTCTGGCCCAAGTGTCCGAATTTCGGACATTTTCGGAGGAAATCGTTATCCATAATCTCAAGAACTCAAATATACAATTTCCATCCATTTACATAACCATTTTCACGGTTAAAATCTCATTTTTATCAAAACCTAGGGTTTTCATCTAAACACTTGATTTTCACAATTTACCGGTTATAATCTACCATAATCTATGTATTTAACTCAAAGTGGGTAGAATTAACTTACCTTCAAGTTGCTATTTGAAATCCCCTCTCAAAACGCTCCAAAATCGCCCAAAATGGAGGAAATAAGGACCAAAAACGACTGAGCCTCGCCCCTTTTAACATTGTGCCCAAACCGCTTTTTTTCGCACCTGCGGAGGGCTAGCCGCACCTGCGGACAAACCCTCGTAGATGCGAGATTTTACTTCTTGGCCTGGCTCCGCACCTGCGGACAAGGGGCCGCTTCTGCGCATCCATAGGTGCGCCCAGAGGCCCCGCTTCTGCAGCTTGTGCCTGCTTCCCTTTCTTTCGCATCTGCGGCTTGGGGCTCACTTCTGCGAGCTCGCACCTGCGGCTGCCCAAGCGCAGGTGCGGTTGCAGCAGAAGCTGGAAGCTTCAGCTGCTGCTCCAACTTCCAAAATTGATCCGAGCCTCGTCCGGTTAACCCCCGAGGGTCCCGGGGCCCTTCCCGAACATACCAAAAAGTTTGAAATCATAAAACGGACTTGATCACTCGTTCATAACGTGTAAAACAACATCAAAACTAAGAATCATACCTCAAACCAAATTGATTCAACTTAGAATTTTCAAATTCTTCAAACTTACTCCGGACGGGCCGAAATATATCTAAACTACTCGGATTGACACCAAATTTTGTGTGCAAGTCTTAAATCACCATACAGACCTACTCCAACTTCCGGAGTCAGAATCCGAACCCAATATCAAAAAGTCCACTCCCGGTCAAACTTATTAAAAACTTTCAAATTTCTAACTTTCGCTAAATAACTTTGGAATGACCTACGAACCTCCAAATTAACTTCCGGACGCGCTCCTAAGACCATAATCATCACATGGAGCTATTCCCAGGCTCAAAATCCCAAACGGACATTGATAACATTAAAATATACTTCAACCCAAATTTAAAGAACCTTAAACCTTTAAATAGTTGATTTGTTTACTATTAAGAGCTGAAACGCTCTCGGGTTGTCCAAAATCCGATTCAAACATACGCCCAAGTCACAAATCATCATACGAACCTATTGGGACCGTCAAATCCCGATTCCGGGGTCGGGTTTCAAAAACAAAATATTAACCGAAGTCAAACTTGCCCTTTTAAAGCCAAACCAAGAAACTAAGTGTTCCGATTACAACCTGAACACTTCTAAATCCCGAACCAACCATCCCCGCAAGTCATAAATTAGTAAAATCACATACGTGGAGTCTTATTTAGGGGAACGAGGTTCTAAAAGTCAAAACAACCGGTCGGGTCGTTACAGTCTATCCCACTTAAACATACGTTCGTCCTCGAACGTGCTAAGAACTGCTCCGGAGTTTGCTGAAATCATTGTCTAGCCCCTTGTGCACCTACCCATGCTACCACAACTCCGTTTAGCACATTAGCTCGAGCAAATCTGAAGATCCTCCCCTTTATGTATTCAAATAAGCCTTAGAGCCAAATTTCATCATACGAAATTCTCTATTAGGCTTGCTTCCAACATACGTACACCGTTTCAATCGCTACATGATGTACCACTTCATGATTGTATACTCTCACTGAATTCATACCATGCACCGCATAATTCACATGGCCATAATAACATCTTTCGATAACAATAGCTGAAATTCCATGAATCTGATGCCCACAACAAACATCAAGACACATATAAGTCTTGTCCCAACTCTTGCAATGCTGCCACGGCGGGAGAGATGTGTAGAGATTCAAAACCAACTGCCTAGTTAATAAATCATTGAGTTTCTCCTTTTGACAAGAACCATTACCTCATTACGAACCAAATAACGATATTTGCTCTTTAATATGCTTCCTATAAATCTGATCACACTGATCCAGGTCCAAAGATCTCACTTCACCCAGCATAAGTTGTTCAGCCAATAAGCCACCTCGGATAATGCCAAAAGTTTCATATGATGCCACAATAAGCTACAATCTCGAATAGGATATATAAGAAAAAACGAACTCTGGAAGGAACTACTCAACCCACGTAGCAATTTAAACAACCAAAAAGGTGTTATGAACCTTTCTCAGAACATAAGAAATAAGACACACAAGAATAGATATGGGGAATTGCACTCAACATAACACTGTTGCGTCATGCACCCCAATCCACACATGATACTGTTGCGGCGTGCAACCTGATCCAAACAACATACTCGTGGCAGCGTGCCACCCGATCCAAACAACATACTCGTGGAAGCGTGCCACCCGATCCACACATGACAATAAATAGGGAAGTACCCATCAAGCCAAAACGCTTATGCCTACGAAATATCCAAATGTCAACCACAAGCACGCCAAGTGGACAACACCATCCCTGGGGAGACAGATAGCACCATATGCTACAAAACTCAAGCACGACTAAGGTGCAATAAATGACCTACATTTCGAGAGCCATCCTGCTCATATAACACCACAAATTATATGGGATCTCAATACGAGTGCGAATAATCAAACCGCCTCACAGCCCATATGGTGCAATAGAGACCACACGGAAGGGCCAGCAACAGAAATAACATCCAAGGCTCGAAGACCTCTCCGAAAACAACTATATGCCTAAATGAACACATCCAACCTGATATAGAGCCCACACTCATATTTAGATCCATCCAGGGACCTCAAGTCGATTCTGATCATACCACACTAATAACCTTTAAAGGATCCACAATAACCCTTTTTCCTATGACATACAAGAACAACCGTCAAATCCGAAACAAACTTCCACATTCCAAAATCGAATAAACAGAGCGCCCTTTAGTCTTAACTTCACACATTAGCGATAGTACCATAATCTCCATACTTGGTTCTAAATCTTTAATCAATCAAGTGACTACATGTCACACTTATACAATCTTCCCGTGGGATATACTCTCACGATCTTCCGCACCAGGTAACAAAGTCTGCACATCCAGACCACCAGTCATACAGTGTTGTAAAGCGAATCAAAATTTCACAAATCAGTACACAAGGCCTCTTACGCATGACACCGATCTCAGTGACTCTAAAGACAATACCAGCTCACTCAAAACATCTGAATCCTTCCCTGCTCGTCCGAGCTCGTGACATCCCTGTCAACACCGAACTGCAACCTTGATCCTCAACTTTCAAATTTCATGTCGCCGCACCTATCTCACCAACACGCGAAAACTCAAGAATTTCATCATAACTCCTGAACCACTAATAGGATACACACTTCGTTATATAGAAACCTTTCACTTTACTCGTTTCAGGAGAACCATTACAATACGTGAATTCCATAATCGCAGAAAAACGCAAAACTCACATCACAATCTAAGCCCCCATAAGTCTTCCGGGATCCATTTATACGAACAAGCCATTCGAATCAAATACCTCCTAAGTTAACCAAGTGGTGGTGGCACTCAAGCCCAAGTGTACAACCACAAACTACATGTATAACTTAACACGTTGAAGGAACTGATCATTGACACCATCATGCCAATTCAACCATTGCTAACCGATCCGACTGCTTATAAATTTTACCCTAGACTTTCCTTAGAAATAACGATAACTCCATTTAAATTATATCGAACTCAATCCACACTTGCCCCAGTGACTCCATTTCACGAGCCCACATTGCCTCAAAACCCGCAAACTAACTCATACCCTCCTTATGCGCACATTCGCATCTTTAACTGGTACACCCATTCCGATAATTCCTTTACGAATCCAAAGGTATTTTTCCCATTTATACAATGCTACACCGTAGACCAAAAATAACATAGACACTCCAAGCCCCTTTAATAATCCACTGCAAAAGCTCGATACTTAAACATATCACGGACTCGAAGTCCTTAGGCACCGCACTTTAATTTTTGAATCCACTAAAACTGTTGTCGAGAGTCACCCACTCTGACTTGTTCCCAAATATGATCAAACTCCAAGGCTCTGCTAGCACATGAACGCTCTCTCAAGGAAGCACCCGGCTGAATCACCTTCCTCGTACATCACATCTGCACGAAGCATAAATCCCGAGTCTTTCCAAAGCCTGAACATGAATCGGTAAAGCCCGGGTATAGAAAACATTCCTCAAATCCTTCGCTCAAACTACCACTGACGTTTTCTTTCCTTAGTCATAATAACTCACCAATATGCAGATAACCAGAAACCTCACACGTAGACAACCATGCAATCCAATCGTAGACGGTGGGGATCTCCCACTTAGCTTGAAGCTACAATTACATAAATCTGGAACCTACCAAGATTCCTTCTGCTTTATTGACATGATCTCGCACAATCGATCGGCCAAATTCCTCGAAATCTTCCTGTTAACCATTTCATGAACACTTTGAATCACTAGCCACATTTACATGCTCGACCTGTTATCGGATAGCCAGTAAAATGCTTCATAGACACTTCATCAACCACGCAACCGCTAACCTGCTCAGTAAAGATATCCCACTCGTGAAAATTCCATGCCGACATCCTCCAATCACGTTGCACCGAGTACAATTACCACGAAACAAATAAACCAATCTGGGCCCTTGCTCGTTTACCAGTTGTACAAGTCCGTTCGCTCCTCATGGACATCAACTAAAGGTGCGACAATACATTCCAATCCAAAGTCATGTTGCATTCCTCTTCATATCAAGCAAATTCATTTCTATCGCATCCAAATCTTTCCCCAGTATAACAGCCAACATTTCAAATTAAGTCCGTAGACCTACTCACTGCCCACCATGAATCCCAAATCACTCCAAATATTTCTCAAGGCGTATAGTCATTCTACGCTAGAATCCATATGCTACTCTGCCACTCTTCTACTTTGGTCAAACCCACTCCTTTAAGCAATTACTCGACTCCTGTTCTCACACTTGGCCTTGTAGAAGTTTAACCACCGCGAGACACCGCCCACATGTCCTTCCTTATCCTTCGCTGCCCAGTTGTTGCCTTAAATCAACATTTATCTCTGTAGCACTTGAACTAATAGATCGCCACCACCTTTAAACCTCCCATAAGATCATCTTCCTTGAGCCATCAATATTAGGATCACAGATTCGATTCTCAACCACATCACACTGCGACCCCTAACAGCCGCTTCCCCGGCACCATTCACAATACTCTGCCCCAAAGGCGAATTAAAGAGGACCATAACACCGGTGAACTTAACACATTCCATTAAGGATGACGTCACCACATAACAGATGAAAAATTCCACCACGCTTAAAAATACTAGGTCTCGTTACCCCATCGACCTAAACCAGAGAACTCGTAGTCCGATTGCCTTTTCTTCGCCGGAAATAAAATATTGAATCTCTAAATCATGCACTGAGTAAAACATACTTTCAAGTCATTCACTGCCTCGAAGCATAGATAAGCCTCTTACCATTACATGAACACTGTGTGATAGCAATGCACGAATTGTCATAATAATCAATGCAAACCTTAAAACCTTAGGTAATACTGATACTGAGCTAAAACAACAGAGCGGCCTTCCGCAAGGCGACGGCAATAGCTTAATCAAATACTCACGGAGAAACATCCTGCACCACATCTGTAGTACCATTAAACTTCCTCGATTCCTAATTTATAACAAGCGTTTCACGTCGTATAAGATTGAATAGGAAGGAAATGAAGGCATAAGCCTTAAAGGAATCAATTCACACGATGAGGAATCAAGAAGGGAAGTGCTCCTAACAGCCCTGTAGCCTCTCGAAGATAAGAACATACGTCTCCGTATCGATCCGCAAGACCCTACTAGGATCGCTCATGATCGTGAGACCTAAGTGAACCTAGTGCTCTGATACCATGTTGTCACGATCCAAAATTCATTAAAGGTCGTGATGGCGCCTAACACCACTGTCAGGCAAGCCAACCTTGACTAATTAATTTAATTACTCATCCTAGTATTTTTGAATCGAACGTTTCATCAATTAAATAGTAAAGATAGAACTCATAGAGTAAGTGATAAATATTTTAGAAACTAAATTACTAAACAACCTATAACCACTCCCAAAACTCGGTGTCACAAGTGCATGAGCATTAATTAGAGAGAGTAAAATAAAATACAGCATCTGTCCGGAATACAAATTAGACAAAAAAATATAATTAACTCTAAAAGAGGTTGTGTTGGCTGCGGATCGTAATATAGAATGCAGCTCACCCCGCATTTTAACCACACCTCTGCGCCCACAAGGCCGCTAGACATATCTGTACCTGCACAAAAATGTACAGCAAGTGTAGTATGAGTACGCAAACAACGTGTACCCAGTAAGTATCAAGCCTAATCTCGAAAAAGTAGTGACGAGAGGTCGACCTTGACACTCACTTAGGGTCAATAATTTTAAAGTAGAAATATTTAAATCAACATGATTTATAAAAATGACAATAATGTTCCTTAACCAGCAGAAATATTTAATTCATTAAATTCCAATAATTTCCCATTTATCAGTTTACTTCACAAGCTACAATAAAATATCAAGGTATCATGTAATTATTATTATTAGGCACGATGTTTGCAGAGGTCGTTCGGCCCGATCCAGAATGTCGTGTACACTACCGAGGGACGTGCGTCGCGATCCATAGATGCATCTATACTGCCGAGGCGTTCGGCCCGCTGCACAAGAAAGGAGGATATTTTCTTATGAACCTCCAAAATGAGAATATATATATATACATTTTTGAGATTAACGCAGAAGGATGTACAAATTTTTACAACGGTTAAATATTATGAACAAAATTTCAAGTATGTGAGATTTCAATATTTTACCATTTGCTCTAACAATTTGCAACATAATTCTATTGCTTTAATTAAATAGGGATATAATTATCACAAGTAATTCATGATTTGAGTCCTAAACTATCCGGGCTTTAGCAATATTAGTAGCTACGCACAGACTATCGTCACCTCGTGCGTATGTAGGCCCCACAATTAGCAACAATTGTTAATTTAAATCACATATGGTGTAAGTTCCCTCTTACAACGTCAGACAAGAGACGTACCTTGTCTCAAAGCCCACTTCCCGATCACAACGCCGCGTAAAAATCTCAACTCGGTGCCAAAACATCCGAAACTATCTAAATGTTATATAAAATAATTAATACATGTTCGAAAATTCGGAATTAGACTATTAAATAAATTATCCTATCCAAAATGGTAAATTCCTAAAATTCACCCCCGGGCCCACGTACCCGGATTCGAAAATTTTTGGAGGAAACGTTACCCATAATCTCAAGAACTCAAATATACAATTTCCATCCAATTCCATAACCATTTTCGTGGTTAAAATCTCATTTTTGTCAAAACCTAAGTTTTTCATCTAAACCCTTGATTTCCAAGATTTACAGGTTATAATCTACCCATAATCAATGTATTTAACTCAAAGTGTGTAGAATTAACTTACCTTAAAGTTGCTAGCTGAAATTCCCTCTCAAAAAGCTCCAAAATCGCCCAGAAATGGAGGAAATACGGGCTAAAAATGACCGAGCCTCGTCCCCTTTAAACCATTCTGCCCAGCAGCATTTTCGCACCTGCGGATCTCAAGCCGCATCTGCGTCTACGCATCTGCAAAATGCCCTCGCAGATACGGCTTTCCCTTAGCCGGCTTCGCTC
>AWOL01S0003822.1:148589-177287 GCA_000715115.1 Nicotiana otophora | reverse complement strand
ATATATATATATATATATATATATATGAGATTAACGCATGAGGATGTACAAATTTCTACAACAGTTAAATATTCTGAACAAAATTTCAAGTATGTGAGATTTCAATATTTTACCATTTCCTCTAACAATTTACAACATAATTTTATTGCTTTAATTAAATAAGGATACAATTATCACAAGTAATTCATGATTTGAGTCCTAAACTACCCGAACTTTAGCAATATTAGTAGCTATGCACGGACTCCCGTCACCTCGTGTGTAACGAACCGACCGGCCGTTTTGAGCTCTAGCGCGTCGTTCGGCGGTTTGAGGCCATGAGCAGCTTCACTTCAGGTATTATGAAGTGTACGCGTAGTCTGTAGATTTACAGGTTATAATCTACCCATAATTTAATTCAAAGTGGGTAGAACTAATTTACCTTCAAGTTACTAGTTCAACTTCCCTCTCATAACGGTCCAAAATCTCCCAAAAATGGAGGAAATACGGACCAAAAATGACTGAGCCTCGCCCCTTTTAATATTCTGCCCAAACAACTTTTTTCGCACCTGCGGAGGGCTATCTGCACCTGCGGACAAACCCTCGCAGGTGCGAGATTTCACTTCTTGGCCTGGCTCCGCACCTACGGACAAGAAGCCGCTTCTGCGCATCCGCAGGTGCGTCTAGAGGCTCCACTTCTGCGGCTTGTGCTTGCCTCCTTCTCTTTCGCATCTGCGGCTTGGGGCTTGTTTCTGCGAGCTCACATTTGCGGCTGCCCAAGCGCAGGTGCGGTTGCAGCAGAAGCTGGAAGTTTCAGCTGCTGCTCCAACTTCCAAAATTGATCTGAGCCTCGTCCGGTTAACTCCCGAGGCCCCGTCCGAACATACCAACAAGATTGAAATCATAAAACGGACTCTCTCGCACCCTCGGAATGTGTAAAACAACATAAAACTAAGAATCATACCTCAAACCAAATTGATTCAACTTAGAATTTTCAAATTCTTCAAACTTACTCTGGACGCGTCGAAACATACTTAAACTACTCGGATTGACACTAATTTTTGCGTGCAAGTCTTAAATCACCATACGGACCTACTTTAACTTCCGGAATCGGAATCCGAACCCGATATCAAAAAGTCCACTCCCCGTTAAACTTCTTAAAAGCTTTCAAATTTCTAAGTTTCGCCAAATGACTCCAAAATGACCTACGGACCTCCAAATTAACATTCGGACGCGCTCGTAAGGCCAGAATCATCACACTGAGCTATTCCTAGGCTCAGAATCCTAAACAGACATTGATAACATTAAAATACACTTCAACACAAATTTAAAGGACCTTAAACCTTTAAATAGTTGATTGTTTTACTATTAAGCATTGAAACTCTCCCGGATTGTTCAAAATCCGACTCAAAGATACCCTCATGTCCAAAATCATCATATCTCGATTCTGGGGTCATTTTCTAAAAATAAAATATTGACCAAAGTCAAACTTAGGAACTGAGTATTTCGATTGGGTCGTTACATATTTCTTTGTTATTTTCAATATATATATATATATTAAACTCGTTGCCTAATTAAACTCCTAGAATGCCTCGCTTACGTGTTTTCTCATTGGCAGCTGCTCACTATAAATGCCTAGATCTTATTTTCTCTGTCCGGTGTGGTACAAAGAGAGACCTAAGCCATTTATCTCATAATTTTGCAATTCACTACAACAACAACAACAACAATCCAGTAGAATCTCACTAATGTATTTTTTTCCAATTCACTAAATCAAGATATAAATTTATTTATTTTGTTTTTTGTTATTGTTTGAAGAAAGATACAGTTAGTATGAATTCAAAATTCACAAACTAAATTTTTCTTCAAATATAACTAAGTGGATTGAATTACGATCATTTCTTTAAGAATTAATTTATTGTTGATATATTCTCTTTTCTTTCAAGAAAACGAACAAGAATACAATTTCGGGAATTAGAAGTGTCTAATAAGGAACTGACATTTAAATACTTTGAATAACGCATTAAATATTTATATAATAATTCTTCTAAACAGGAGTTAAGCGCACTGTACATAATTAAGTAACGGGTAAAAATTAATTTGCCAATTTTAACCACGAACACAAGATTCAATTACTTTAATAATATAATAAGTTAATCAAAATAGTACGTTTGAAAATAAAGTTAGAAGACCATTCAATCCTTAAATCTCACTTATTATATTTACTATACTTAAATTAGAAGATCACTCAATACTTAAGTCTCACTTATAAGTTAATCGTTAATTATAAATGTGTAACGACCCTGTCACAACTCAAAATCTAACTAGTCGTGATGGCACCTAACCCAACCCGCTAGGTAATCCAATTAACAACTATCCAATTCCAATAATATAATAAGACAATTATTCAAAGAAATTATATGAAACTAATACATTTCCCCAAGAACTGGTAGTACAAATCACGAGCTTCTAAGAATAGAATTTACAAATCTAATATGAAGTAAAATCCATCTTCTGTTTGAAAAGTACATAAACAGAATTGTTTTTTTATAAATCTAAGGCTACTATGAACAAGAGACAGCTACAATAGGAACGCAGGTACATCTTCAAATCTGGCAACCATCGAGCACAACAACAACAACAGCCAACATTTGCATGCAATGTGTAGAAGCGTAGTATCAGTACAACCGACCCCATGTACAGAGTAAGTAACAAACCTAACCTTAGGTTGAAAGCAGTGATGAGCTGGAACATAGGTCGGGTCCAACACCAATATCCAATAGCAGTTCATAACAACGTAGGGCATATAAATAAGAAAGTAACTCAGCGATAAAAATGCTCAGCTTTGTTTCACAGTTTTTCGAAAATAGTTCCACTTTTCAAGAATATCAGTGAAAACTTAAATCATTTACCGAAATCATCGTAAAATATTAGATAATTTGAAAACCGTAAATTAGATGTTTCGTTTTCTTTCCAGATAGGAAGTGTGAAATACCTCTCTATGCCCACATATCAATGTGTGTAAAAATTCATGAATGCCGTGATACCGTACAACATGAGAAAACATGCATCTCTATGCATGTATGTCATGTGTGCATGCCAATGCCATGTATCTCAGAGATGAATCATATACTCATACTCTTAGGGTACTCAATCTCAATGTCTCACACTTTTCACTCATCATGCTCAACCACTCGGTACTGTACATGGCCCATACGGCCCAGGAAAATCCATTCAAAACATATAAAACACTGACTATAAGTCACCCAGTACCGAGAAAAAAGGGCAATCCAACCCTGTGGAGAAATCCATCTCCACGTATCAAGTACTTCGGATAAATCCATGTCCAAGGAAATCCATTCCTCAATAATATCATCCGCGCTCACTGAGGGTGTGTACAAACTCCGGACGGGCTCCTACAGCCCAAGCGCTAAAATAAGCCAGATCCAGGCATAAATTAATATAGCATGTTGCGGCGTGCAGCACGATCCCATAACTGTCACTCATAATGAGGCTCTCAGCCTCACTCTGTCATCAATCTCTCTAGTCTCACTCACAGGCTCACAATGTCATGAAACTAGCCCGACAACAATGATATGATGTATCAATAAATAACAACTGAGACTGAGATATGATATGAATGTATGCATATGACTGAGTACGAAATATCAATAAAATTAGTGAGATGACAGCAAAAAACAACCACTATGGGTCCCAATAGTATCGGCATAAATCCTAAATATGATATCTAGCATGATTGTCAGCTCAATTACTTTATCACATGGTGGAAACAGGGATATAAACAAAATAGGGCCACTATTCAGTGCCATGAAAACAACAGAGTCCCAATTCACATGGTTCACACCCACACGCCCGTCACCTAGCATTTGCGTCACCTCAACACAAATCACATGACACGTATTTCGAGGTTTTATACCATCAGCTCCAAGATTAGAGGAGTTACTTACCTCGAATAATCCAATTCCAACACCGAGCAAGACAAGCGATGCTCCAAAATTCCATCACGCGCGCTCCGACCTCCAAACGGCTCGAAACTAACCAAAAACAACTCAAGTACATCAAATAATGCTAAAGCAATCATTCCCGATCGAAAAAGATCAAATCTTGAATCAAAAGCCCAAAATCGGCCAAAAGCCCAACCCGAGCCCGCACCTCAAAACCCGACAAAATTTATAAAACTCCAACAACCCATTCAATTACAAGTCTAACCCTACTAGTTTCACTCAAATCCGACTCTAATTCGATGGTCAAAACTTATAAATTCATATTATGAAACTTTAGGCCAAAACCCCCAATTTTCCTCTTTAAATTCATCAACCAATTGCTAAAAACGAAGATGGATTCATGAAATATAATCAAAACTGAGTAGAGAACACTTACCCCAATCCTTATGATGAAATTTGCTTCAAACATCGCCTCAATCGGAGTCCCACATCGCGAAATATGAAGAAAGAACCAAAACCTCAATTTTTATAACTCTGCCCAGCTATTCTTCATTTGCGGTCAAATTGTTGCATCTGCGACCACCGCTTCTGCGGTAATTCCTCGCTTCTGCGAAACAACCTCACTCAACAAAACCCCGCACCTGCAGTCCTTAAGCCGCTTCTGCGCACTTGCACCGCATCTGCGGTTGCATAGGTGTATCTAAGCACCCACACCTGTGATCCTCACACCCAGCTCCATTTCTCGTTTCTGCGATGGCACTGCCGCTATTGCGGCTCCTCACTTGCGCTCAACACTCCACAGGTGCGGTCATACCAGAACCAGAAAGTCTTCAGCAATGCAACATGGAAGGAAAATGGTCTAAACCTCATCCGGAACTCACCCGAGCCACTCGGGACCCCGTCCAAATATACCAACAAGTCCCATAACATAACACGGACCTACTCGAGGCCTCAAAACACACATAACCACATCGAAATGACGAATCACACCTCAATTCGAAATCATTGAACTTTGAAACTTCAACTTTCACAACTGATGCTGAAACCTATCAAATCACGTACGATTGACCTCAAATTTTGCACACAAGTCACATTTGACATTACGAACCTGCTCCAATTTCCGGAATCGGAATTCGACCCCGATATCAAAAAGTTCACTCCCGGTCAAACTTTCCAAAATTTCAACTTTCGCCATTTCAAGCGAAATTCCACTATGGACCTACGAATCATAATCCGGACGTGCTCCTAAGTCCAAATCACCCAATGGAGCTAACAGAATCATCAAAATTCCAATCCGAGGTCAAATGCTAAAAAGTCAAACTTGGTCAACTCTTTTGAATTTAAAGCTTCAACAATGAAATCCATTCTTCCAATTCGATTCCAAATAACCTGAAAATCAAAACCAATGATTCACATAAGTCATAATGCATCATACAGAGCTACTCATGCCCATAAACTACCGAGCGAAGTGGAAATGCTCAAAACGACCGGTTGGGTCGTTACATTCTCCCCCACTTAAACATACGTTCATCTTCGAATGTGCCAGAGTTGTTCTCAAAGCCATCAACTATCGTGTAACCTTACCATGCACACACCCAGGGGTGTTCGCACGTCACCTATCCCATATAGGTCTAATAACACAACATGACTGAAATTTCTTAATCCAACCTAGCCCATAAGCCTTGAAATCCAATTTCCACATCCAAAATTTTTGATAAGATCAGAATCTCGCATCTACACACTGTATAAGTTTGAACAAGTTGAATCTAGTCATAGCCATAACTCAAGATGAAATCACATGATATACCCCACAACTCAAACACTCATAGCGATAATTTTTAATCACAGTGGATGCTCAAAACAACCCAATGCCGGTAATAAACCTCTTATCAAACAAAGCCTCGTTCTAACACCTTCATATACTGCCAACGATGAAAGAAACATGTAGAAACTCATAACCATTCTCCAGATCAACAAGTTGTGGAACTTCCTCTCCTTCGATAGGAACTATAACAAATTTTGAAGCCGATCAGCATCAATATCCTTCCAAATATACCGCAATCAGATTCGATAGCACCCATTCTAGTACGATGACCTCATCCCATCTAGCATAATCACTCTAGTGACATGACATATCAATAAATCTTAAAGACACAACCTGTGCACCAAATAGCAACATTCCAAATGTACTCAATCCTGAAAATGCCTCAAACGAGAGGACTGTCCCACCAGCTAAGTACCATCACAACACTATGCTAAGAGCCTAGCACACACCGTAGAACCAAAACACACGAATCCAACACAAAGGATCATATCTCAACATAACATTATTGCAATGCGTGACCCCATCAAAACGCTGGTCCATATTATATCCCTCGAGCCACGTTTCTCAAAATCAATAACCATGCGAAATTTGACATCAAGTACCCAAAGTGCATTACCATAACCACTGAGAGTAAATAACACAATACCACAATCCGGAAAGAACATAGCCAATGCGCAATCAATCATGCAATAACCAAATACTTATCTCGCTCAAATTTTGCTATAAAGCTCAAATAGAACCGCACCATATGTGCTTATAACCAACGAATCACAACTCCTCATGGCATAGAAGAGTAATTCACAGATCATTTCAGACCACGAATAAGCTCAAGAATAATCGAATGGCACATCCCTCAACAATGGAAGTATGGAGCCAACCAATCCGACTCAGTGTAGAACACACATCCATATTGGGCCTACCAATGAACCCCAAATCAACTCTCGTCACCCACCGTAGATAAATAACCCTCCGAAAGTCAACAATAAATGAATCACAACACATACTATCTTCTGACTAACCTTGGCTACGTTTTCACAGTCCACAACCATGAAACAATCTACTCATGAGAACTCCCAGTCTCCAGATCCATAGAACACACGAATCACTATGTCTAATCTCAACTCACCACCTGAATGTCTAACACTTCTCCAATGCACGATCATCCCACGAGGAATACTTCTATAATTCTTCTATGCCACAAAGAAGAATTTAAACATCAGTAGTTGATCAAACAAGAGAGTGCCGCAATACCAATGAAGTATCCATAAATCACAACACATTGCCCCTTCTGAAATGTATGCCCTCATCAAGCCATACCAAATAGTAATATCATTTACCTAGTCGTCTGAAACTGTCCATGCTGCCTAAGGACTCATGACCTTCCCTTCAAAATTGAACTGTGACCTTACACGTACAAATTCCCAATCCTACACAACACACCGCACAAACCATGCCATCATACAAAAAAATATGAGAGCTTCGTAATCCACTCCGAGTCACAAGAAACTGCATACTTAATTAGCCAAGAACTTTTCATTTGATCCCATCTAGGAGAAAATCACTATACATCACATGCTTCTCATGCCAGTGGGAAATATACATCTCTAACCGTGGCAGAAACCATCAAGAACTCTCCGAATCCTATTTGCATAAAAACCAAACCGTCAGGACTGAACCCCTCTAACTCAACCAGGCTACGTAGGCCATCTAAAACCAAGAGTATCACCACAAAACACCTGTAGAATCTCACTACATCATAAGCTCCAAAAGAGCCAATCGCATATGTTACCATGCTGATCCAACCTGTTACTAAACTGTCCTAATTCTCCGAGTTCCTTCTGAATTACCTTCAAATTGATATACGTCCTTGCCATAATACTTCAATCCTCAACCCAAGACTCACCACACGAGAACCTAGCATAAAACCACACCGCCCTAAGGCTCATAAGTCGTTGAATGCTCTCTTAAGCACCACAAAAGTACCACAATCGAGATACCCACTTTGAAAAGACCTTTTGTGAATTTCAAGTTGTTCATCTTACCTTCCTGATACTGAAATGTATAATGCACAATGATGTAGAACTACTGCGAGTCTCGACACCATCCAGTATAACCCTCCGATTTTAGCCATGCACAAATCCGCAAAATTCTCAACTGCCACATTTACACCTTGCATCCATTAGAAACATTCTTGAGAGTCTTCCACTCTACTCAGGTCTCAATTAAATTGATCGAAAGAACCGAACGACCTGTTCCCATTAGCACAACAACACCCAAGGAAGTAGTCCACTCTTCTAAGCAACCGAGTGAATCCCTACCCTATGCACGCTACATCCTTTATAAATAACAACTCAATCATCCAATGTTTCTCATATACCCATAAAGCATAACACAACCCTTATCCAAAATTTCCTTTACTCGAGTCACCCTTGATCTCAACCTCTGTAAGTAATAACTGATTCACCAGTATACCTCAAACTGAAACCAATACAACACCTAACCACGCAATCAACCCGTCGATAGCAGACTCCCCCACTTGGCTCAAGGTGAAGGAATAAAGCATCTTTTAACTTACAATAGCCACCCCCATACTGGCATAAAACTGCAATAGGATTCTATTAAATCCTTCCCAAGCTCATGTAACACAAACCACATAATACCTCAAATCATTTGCAAATTTCGCATTCATCCTCGTAACAGTCAAGCCAACTTCCACAAGCGATCCAAACTCAAATTGCACTACATATAATTTACTGGTAAAAGTGAACTCTCAACAAAACAACATAGGGATCATAAAGCCTCAATACATCCCGTGGGAGATAACCCACCTGCTTAGCCTCACACTGACATCTTTTTGTACCCTTCCACAGTCATAACTATTACGCAACCACTTAATCTTCCTGAGTCTGGAATCACATAACGACATGAAAATCTACTCCACTCCTCAACTAAACAACATGAAAAGGATCCTTTAACACACCCATAACTCGAGACTATACTTCAAATCAAGATGGAAATCAAGCACCAAATAGTTCTTTCTACACCTCAAGTAAACCTTTCTCATCATATTCAAATCATATGAACACATCTCGCAATCACATCATACTCATCACGTAGCCATCCAACCACCAATTCTACTAATAGGTACACTACCGGACATATAAATCCAAAAGCACATGCTCACGCAGTCAACACCTCAGTGCTCCAGCTACAGTCAAAACCCAGCCTCAAGTACCCCAGACTGGTCCATCGTCAACACACAGAAATCACATCTCGCCCTCATCCAGGAAATCACCAGCCGCCGATGCACAGCCGATACCGAGTGCTCACATGTACAGACTCCGGAGGGGCTCCTACAGCCCAAGCACTATCATAAGCCAAATGTAAGCATAAATCAATATAGCATGCTGCGACGTGCATCCCGATCCCATAGCTGTCACTCATAATGAGGCTTTCGGCCTCACTCTATCATCAATCTCTCCAGTCTCACTCACGGGCTCACAATGTCATAAAACTAGCCCGACAACAATGATATGATGTATCAATAAATAGCAACTGAGACTAAGATATGATATGAATGAATGAATATGACTGAGTATAAAATATCAGTGAAATCAGTGAGATGACTGCAAAAAATGACTACTATGGCTCCTAACAGTATCAGCATAAATCCTAAACATGATATCTAGCATTATTGACTGCTCAATTACTTTATCACATGGTGAAAACACGGATATCAACAAAATAGGGCTACTATTCAGTGCCATGGAAACAACAGAGTCCCAATTCACATGGTGCACACCTACACGCTCGTCACTTAGCATGTGCATCACCTCAACACAAATCACATAACACGTATTTCGGGGTTTCATACCCTCAACTCCAAGATTAGAAGAGTTACTTACCTCGAATAAGCCAATTCCAACACCGAACACGCCAAGCGATGCTCCTAAATGTCACCCCGCGCGTTCCAATCTCTGAACGGCTCAAAACTAATAAAAACAACAACTCAAGTACATCAAACAATGCTAAAGGAATCAATCCCGATCGAAAAAGATCAAATCTTGAATCAAAAGCCCAAAATCGGCCAAAAGCCCAACCCAAATTCGCACCTCGAAACCCAACAAAATTAACAAAAATCTAATAACCCATTCAATTATGAGTCCAACCCTATTAGTTTCACTCAAATTCGACTCTAATTAGATGTTCAAAACTCAAAATTTTATATTATAAAACTTTAGGCCAAAATGCCCAGTTTTCCTCTTTATATTCATCAACCAATTGCTAAAAACGAAGATGGATTCATGAAATACAATCAAAACTGAGTAAAGAACACTTACCCCAATCCTTGTGATAAAATTTGCTTCAAAAATCGCCTCAATCGGAGTCCCACATCTCGAAATATGAAGAAAGAACCAAAACCATAACTCAGCCCAGCTATTCCGCATTTAAGGTAAAATTGTCGCATCTGCGACCACCGCTTCTGCGGTAATTCCTCGCTTCTGCGAAACAACCTCACTCAGCAAAACCTCGCACCTGCGGTCCTTAAGCCGCTTCTGTGATGGAACTGCTGCTTTTGCAGCTCCGCACCTGCGCTCAACACTCCGCAGGTGCGGTCATACCAAAACCAAAAAATCTTCAGCAATGCAACATGGAATAAAAATGGTCTGAACCTCGTCCGAAACTCACCCGAGCCACTCGGGATACCATCCAAATATACCAACAAATCCTATAACATAACACAGACCTACTCGAGGCCTCAAAACACACATAATCTCATCGAAACGACGAATCACACCTCAATTCGAAATCATTGAACTTTGAAACTTCAACTTTTACAACCGATGCCGAAACCTATCAAATCACGTCCGATTGACCTCAAATTTTGCACACAGGTTACATTTGACATTATGGACCTGTTCCAACTTCCAGAATCGGAATCCGACCCCGATATCAAAAAGTCCACTCCCGGTCAAACATTCCAAAATTCCAACTTTTGTCATTTCAAGCTAAATTCCACTACGGACCTCCGAATCACAATCCGGACGCGCTCCTAAGTCCAAAATCACCCAACAGAACTAACGGAACCATCAAAATTCTAATTCGAGGTCAAATGCTAAAAAGTAAAACTTGGTCAACTCTTTCGAATTTAAAGCTTCAACAATAAAATCCATTCTTCCAATTCGATTCCGAATAACCTGAAAATCAAAACCTATGATTCACATAAGTCATAGTGCATCATACAGAGCTACTCATGCCCGTAAACTACCGAGAGAAGTGCAAATGCTCAAAATGACTGATTTTGTCGTTATAGACCCGACTAGTCATTTTGAGTATTGTAGCCCTATTCCCTCATTTATTGCTCAATTTATGCTTTATATTTGTTATATGACTTGTCGGGGTAATTAGTTTGGGTCCGGCGAGGTTTTAGCAATGAATTGGAATACTTAGTTCCAAGGTTTAAAGTTTAAGTTGAAATAGTGACCGGATGTCGACTTATGTGTAAATGACCCCGGAATAGAGCTTTGATGATTCCAATAGATCCGTATTATGATTTTGGACTTAGAAGCATATCCGAAAAAGATTTTGGAAGTCCGTAGTGGAATTTGGCTTGAAATGGCAAAAGTTGAATATTTGGGAAGTTTGACCGGGGAGTTAACTTTTTGATATCGGGGTCGAAATCCAATTATGGAAATTTTCATAGCTCCGTTATATTATTTATGACTTGTGTGCAAAATTTGAGGTCAATCGGACTTGATTTGATAGGTTTCGGCATCGAATGTAGAAGTTGGAAATTCTTAAGTTCCTTAAGCTTGAATTGGGGTATGATTCGTTCTCTTAGCGTTATTTTATATGATTTGAGGTTTCAAATAAGTTCGTATGATGTTTTAGGACTTGTTGGCATATTTGGTTGAGGTCTCGACGGCCTCGGTTGAGTTTCGGATGGTTAACGGATCAAACGGGGGCTTCATCCCATTTTTCATTTTTGACAAATTGGAGCTTTGGGAGAAGTGAGGTTTGAGCGATTTTTAAGGAAAAATATTGGGGTAAGTGATTCTAACTCAGATTTGGTCAATATACATGAATATATCATTGTTTTCATCATTTAATTAGTATTTTGAGATGGAAATTTGGGAAAATGTTTAGAAATCTGATAAAACGAATTTTTGAGATTTCGGTGTCGATTCAAAGTCGGATTTGAGTAAAACTAGTATGGTTGGACTCGTAATTGAATGAGTTATCGAATTTTATGAGTTTCGTCGGATTCTAAGACGTGGGTCCCACGGGCAATGTTTGGGTAAAATTTTGAATTTTGTTAGAAAATTTGTATTTCCATATGGAATTTATTCTTATAATTTGTATTGATTGAATCGAATTAATTATGACTAGATGTGAGCCGATCGAAGTCGAAAAATCGAGGAAAAGACATACTACTTGACCGATTGAGCGTGATTTGAGGTAAGTGACTTGTCTAACCTTGTATGAGGGAAATTTTCCTTAGGATTGGTATTGATATGAAAATGTTGATGTGTTGAAAGTCGTATACGTGAGGTAACGTGTGTGTACACAGGCTAAATGTAGAAGATTATGTCTTTAAATTGTGTAGAGCACTATTGCATATTAATTAAATTATTTTACTATGTTATATACAACATCATTAATATATTTTCGTCTTTTTAAATTTGCGTGACCTGTTCCTGCTAAGTGTTTTACCTGTTTAGTTGAAACTCTGTTTCTTTTGTTCTGTGCATTACTTGAAGGATGGATTTCTTAATTTAAATATTATTAAAAATGAAGTATTTTACTTTTAAAAATTTGATAGTTAGACAAGGTGTTAAATTTGTCAAATATTATTTTTGCTGAATATTTTGTGAGATTTTCGTACTCATTGTGATGGAGTCGTGAGCTCTTTATTATGGAAAATATTGTTGTTGATATATTTTGGCATGAGCCGTGAGCTCTTTATTGTGAAAAAAATATTGTTATTGATTTATTTT
Organism: Nicotiana otophora; assembly: GCA_000715115.1. Lineage (NCBI taxonomy): Eukaryota > Viridiplantae > Streptophyta > Magnoliopsida > Solanales > Solanaceae > Nicotiana > Nicotiana otophora. Next base: position 164,523 of record AWOL01S0003822.1, on the reverse strand, counting down.
GGCAAGTTGAAATATTTGGGTACTTGAGGTGCAAATTGTGATATATTGTGATATTGATACGCATGATGTGGTATAAGGTCTGAGTGTTGAAATGCATGCGGTGAGATAAGGGTGGCTTGATATGCGTGGCTAGTAGGGGAACTACTAGAAGTCACGCGGTGTGATAAGGGTGGCTAAAACGTGGGATGCTATTTCGGAAAAGATATTTTCTTTAAAATTTAATATGAAGGCTCCCGCGGTGATATAAGAAAGTGAGATATTGTGAATTTATTTATCATTTGGGACTACGAGGCAGTACCTCGGGAGTGCCCTTGTTGATATTTCTTTATGGCTGCATTTTCTTTGGTTATTTTTGGTGTTTTCCTTAAAGTTGTAAATTTCTGTTTTCCTTTCGCGAGGTGTTAATTGCCTTTATTCTGTGTAGTTAAATTATGACATACTACTTACTTGATTTATCCCCATTTTTATTATTGTTATTATATTGTTAAACTTTTCTCCCTGTCTTTTATTATTCCAGTAGGGCCTGACCTGACCTCGTCACTACTCTACCGAGGTTAGGCTTGGCACTTACTGGGTACCGCTGTGGTGTACTCATACTATGCTTCTGCACATCTTTTTGTGTAGATTTAGGTACATCTTATCAGACCATGCATCAGTGAATTAGCCGAAAGAGGAGACTTCGAGGTATATCTGCCAGCGTCCGCAGACTCCGGAGCTCCCTTCTATCCTTATTATGTTGCATCCTTATTATCTTTAGACTCTGATATATAGAGATATTGAGAATAAATCTTTAGAAGCTTGTGACTTATTTCTACCGGGTTTTGGGAGTTGTAATTATGTGGATTTGCAGATTTATATATTTCAGATTTCTATTGTTATTCCGCATTGATAGGCTTACCTAGTCTTAAAGACTAGGTGTCATCACGAAATCCTACGGAGGGAATTTGAGGTCGTGACAAAATGTAACTGTATGTTTTTCTACTTAAAAACCATACTTACGTAAAATCAATAATACACAATTTAGTTTATGTTCTAATGATATTAGTTCAACACTAATTTGATTAAATAATAGTAATTGATATGCCTCAATTCCTAACAAGCAGAGCAAGAATAATTAATTATTTTAATTATTTTTTTAAACTTACAACAACAACAATAACAACCTAGTAGAATCCCATTAATGGGGTCTGGGGAGGGTAGTGTGTACGCATACCTTACCCCTACCTCGAAGGAGTAGAGAGGCTGTTTTCGAAAGACACTCGGCTCAAAAAAAAAAAAAAAAGATGCAAAGCAACAACACTCATAAGATAAATAGCAATACCACGAAATGCAGAAGAAAGATGCAAAGCAAAGGGAGAGGGGAGATAAAGGGAAGGGAGACAATATTAGTACCGCCACAACAATCATAAGAAAAATAAGAACACCGTAAAATCCAGAGGAAGGATGCAAAGCAAAAGCGATGGCTAGTAAATAGGACATACACTAAAAGCCGAAATAGTAAGTCACAATATTGGCACTAGCTATCTTAGACAAAACCCCTAAATGGATAGTCCCACAATAGTACGAAGTAAGGCACGACTCAACTACCTCCTAACCTACAACCCTAATACTCGACCTCCACATCTTCCTATCAAGTGTCATGTCCTCAGAAATCTGGAGCTTCGCCATATCCTGCCTGATCACCTCTCCCCAATACTTCTTAGGCCGCCCTCTACCTCTTCTCGTGCCTTCCACCACTAGCTGCTCACACCTCCGTACCGGAGCATCTGGGCTTCTCCTCTGAACATGTCCGAACCATCTAAGCCTCGCTTCCCGCATCTTGTCATCAATGGGAGCCACATGCACCTTCTCCCGAATATCATCATTCCTAATCTTATCTATCCTAGTGTGCCCGCACATCCACCGCAACATCCTCATTTCTGCTACTTTCATCTTCTGGATATGTGAGTTCTTAACGGGCCAACACTCAACCCCATACATCATGGCCGGTCTAACTACCGCTTTATAAAACTTACCTTTGATTATCGGTGGCACTCTCTTGTCACACAAGACTCCAGATGCTAACCTCCACTTCATCCATCCTACCCCAATACGGTGTGTGACATCCTCGTCGATCTCCCCTCCCCCCTGTTATTGGATTTTTAAACTTAATTTCTTCATATTTAATTATTTTGTTAACATTAATTAGATTTATGATAATTATTTTGTTATTGGATTAGTAACTATATTTAGCTTTAAATATTGATAAATATGTCATGACATTATATTCATAAAATAAATACGATGATTTTATTAATAATTATGTCAAAATTATTACTTTAAACCTTTTCTTTTCAAGAACTTATTAGAGTGAGATTATTACATAATAAACGATTTGAATTGAAAAAAGAATCTACAGACCAAACATCCCCAAGTAATTTTTCAAGTAAGAAAACCCCAAGAAAGTTTCACAACTGAAATTGCAACAACGAAATACCTAGATAGATCCCCAAGTAAATTTCCAAAGAAAAAATCATATCTAAATTCGCAACTATAAAATCCTCAAGTAATTTCGCATGTAAGAAAATCTCTAGGAAAACCCCAAGGAATAAATCCCCAGATAATCTCGCATACCAACAATCCCCAGGTAATTTTCCAAGTAAGAAAATCTTCAAGTAAATTCTCTAATAATTATCCACAGCTAAATCCGCAGGTAGCTTTACCTAGGGAATTTCCTACGAAACAACAAAGGAATTTATTATTATTTATTTACTTGCGGATTTACCTATAAAAATGGTACTTGCAGATATGTTTTTTCAAATAATTCCCCGGGTAATATTTTGGCGCAAAGTGATACCAAAATTACATGGAAATGTTCCTCAAAAAATATTTTTCACAGATAAAATATTCATCAACTTAGGAATTTTAAATTTTTGCATGAAAATCCATAGAAATTTCCTGCAGAAACAATTCCCAGGTAATTCACACTTTTCTTGTAGTGTTTTCTCGAAACACATAATGACTAATGAGGTCAAGATGTTGTCTTTCTCAATTCAGATTGATATTGGAGCTATGAATTTAGTTGGAGTAATATTCAAACATTTTGAATATTCATCTTGAGTAAAAGGATAGGTATTTGTAGGTTTCTCTTTGACAGCTACACTTTTTTAATTTGTTTATATTGAACTTTAGGTTATACTAGCGTTTGTCTTGCAGGTTCCATTAAAACGGTAGGAGACTATTCTGATATCATTATTTTGATACACGTTCAAAATCGTGTTGCTAGGAGAGCACCAACAAATGTAATGTTCCAATTACTAATGCATGAGATGGTACTGTTGATATCTAATTTTGCGCTCGTATTTTTGCAAATAAGCGTATATGCTTTCAATACATTAACTTGCATCATTATTTAATTTACAAAATTTATGCAAGCATCTTCTATAATTTTTCATAATGTTTAGAGCATTTGAATTGATTCTTTGTATTTAATTGCTTGAATAATTATTAATTATTCCTTCAAATTATTTTGTGATGATTCAATTACCTAAATTCTTATTTTGCATCTATAATATTTGCTTCAGGTATTTTATTCTTTTCTTTATAATTACATTAGTATTTTCAGGCTATTTGCACAATCTCGCAATAATAGCCTATATTTTACAATTGTATTGCATTTGTCACTTTATTCCGGGTCAAAATAATATCTTACATTTTTATAATCTTATACTATTGTTTTAAGGTATTAATTTACATAAACATCATTTTATAATTTATTTAACTATTTTATTAAAATAGTTTTTCCTTAATTTCTTATTTAAAGGCTGGCCCAAATTTTGAGCCAATTTTCGGACCAAATAAGCCCCAAATCTTTGGACCAAGCCCCCAAAGCCCAATCCAAACGACCCCTGTAATTAACCCGGTCGATACCCATTCCAAACGACCCACCCCACTTATCCCTTAATCTCGACCGTTGATCTTTCAAGATCAACGGTCTACAATCACCCCACCCCTTTTAATTACCATATACCTGAAACCCTAACCCATTCCCCTCTAACCCACCGCCCTTAAACGCTCTTAACCTCCCCTTCTCTCTTTTGAAGAACCCTAGCCGCCTCCCCTTAATTCCCCCTCCCAATCACACTGATAATGGGATTCGACCATTATTTTCTTACCATGTTTGAAGCCCTTTGGTACTGGTCGTCCGTTTGTGGTGTTACTTAAGTGCTTGCCTAAGTTTAGCAAGAAAAACCTCCTGAGATGGAACCAAAGTGGTTTGAACCTTTAATTCTGATCATTATTCTGTCTATATACATTCATGGCAAGACGATATGAAGCCGATTCACCAAAATCTTTGGTCAATTCCTTGATTTCTGTCGAAGTAGGGTTCGGAATTTTATACTTTTCCTTTTACCCATTCCATTACTGATAGCATATGATACTTTCTTTCCATATTTATGTTTGATTGAATGTTTTTCTTGTTTGTTAGCTTGATTCCTACTACTATATAAACCCCTCCCCTATCCCCTTTGAGACAGACTTTGAATCACCCAGATTCACTAAAAATCGAAGCGATTACTCTATTGTTCTTTTATTCTCTTGTTCTACACTTTGATTCTTGGCCGGCTGAAAGCCAAGGCCACCGGGATTTGATTTCCAACTTTTCTTGGTGCGAGCACTGCCTGAGCTTCATTTGAAGCCCATGGGAACTCTGCGCACTGAAAATTTGGGTTCTTGCTCTCTATTGACATTCAGAGCACTGTGGAATTTGTTCTTTCTTGTTGTTTGTTTATTCAACTGATAACTGGTAAGTCTCTTGGCTTTACGGTATCATTCTTCTGTGTTCATGTCCTGCATATGCACCCCTCTGAATTTCATGACCTAAATATGCTCTTAGACCATCTCTATGTGTAACTTTACTGGCATTGCACTCGTATTCTGATTTGAATCTCTATAGCATTTGGCCTTTTACTTAAAATCTCCAGTTTTTGAGATATGTTATTTGAATATGCTTCACCTGAATAATTTGACTCTCTTAAGTTCATTTAGCCTAATGTATTGTTACTTGAATGTCTACATTACAGTTTGACAGGAGTTTGCTTTCCTACTCTACTTTGAATTCCTGCAATGACTGCCTCACGTCTGTAATGTGTTATAATATGAGACTTGCTCCCCTACTATTGTTTCACTCAGCATGTCTTTGGCTTACTTAATTCCATATCCCTTTAGTGATTATTTGAGACTTTAGAGTGGCTATCTTAATCCGTGTTTCCTTACAATATTTGAGACTGTTTGTCTTCATGATAAATTCGCATGTCTGCTTTCTGGTATTGTGGAGGATATTCAGCATGATTTGGACCTTTAGGCTTTAACCCTAAGTTAGTGCCCTACCTAGACCTGTTTGGTATTATGCACCTTTGTATGTTTTACCTTGTGATCTCAGAAAAATTGCTTCTCCTCTAACTCTCAATATGCTTTCTACCAATGTGTTATCTCTTGCTAAGTGTTGAACCTGTAATAGCCATCCGCCTCTAAGTCTTGTTGACCTTCTCAACTAGCATGTTCTATGTTTTAGACAACTTTGCTATGTCTGCTTTCTAAAATACAAGTGCATCTCTTCAAATTCTGTCCCTTATCCATTGTTCTCTCCCTCTCATTTGTTGCCTACACTATTCTAAATCTGTCACTCTTAGCTAGCTGAAAGTCAAGGCCACTAAGACTTTTTCTATTCACCTTCCTAGTGTGAGCACTGCTCGGGGTCCATTTGAGACCCTTGTGAACTCTGTCACACTAGGACTTGGGGTTCTTTGTCCACCCTCTTTACTACTGAGACCTTAACTGTCTCTGACAGTCAGTTCTTTCCTCAGTCTATGTCCTGAATATGCAAATTAGGTTGTTTAACTGGTTTCTGTGTAATTCAATGTTTGGGTCATATGATCAATCTGTGGCTATTTGGTTTGGTTTGAGTTCCTCTATTATTTCTGGGCTGTGCTGATGAATAAAGCCCCCTGTTGGGATCTTGGCATGCTATTTGTGAAGAAAGCGTTTGTTAAAGGCCCAAACAACACTGGGTATCTCCTTTTGGGCGTGCTGTAAGCCTACTGACATTGCTTGTATAATATGTTGTAATTACATTCATCATTGGGTATGTAATAATTTTGTAATAAATAATTGGGAGTGTTAGTGAAATCGGGAAAATTGGTATATTCTAATGTTTTGTATGAAAGGGTAGAAAATATGCCTATAGGGTTCGTATAGTCTACTTGTTGTCCAACCTGCTATATATATGCTATTTATTTTCCATCTGCACTGGTAGAAATCATGCCATTAGGAAAATCACACACTCACACAACTTGCCTACTATCAAAGCATAAGTATTTTATTTATTCCTATGTCTACTGCTAGACAGCATGCCTATAGGAACTAAAAATGTCGATGACCATTCTTTTAATTTGCATAACTGCAACATATTCATTAGATACCATGCCTATAGGATTATACTAGCTTATGTTCTACTAATCTTCATCTAGAAATCCTTCCTATAGGACTTTAATTTGTTGATTTGCTATTGTTATCATACTGCTCACCTAGAAAATATGCCTATAGGGCTAAGTATAAACAAATATCAGCTGCAATTGTTAATCGTTGGAAATCCTACCTATAGGGTATTAATACTCGCTTTAAAGTGTCAATGCTGAACTTTCCAAACATTGTTTCATTGCTCTGCCATGCCACTATTAGAAAGCATGCCCATAGGATCAAACTGAGTAATTCTGAGTATTTCCAATGGTTATCACTACCAACCACTGCGTAAATCACCTAGAGATCATGTCTATAGGTTTAATCACTTATAACCTATAATTGCAATACTAGATACCCCTAAACTGTATAGTTGCTTGGAAATCATATCTATAAGTTTAAAGTGGCACCTTGCATCTGAGACTGCCTGTACGTTTGAATCCAAGGTCTCATAGAAACCATGTCTATAGGGCTTAATGGCTTTAATTTGTCTCAGTTTTCAAACTGTCTAACGCCTAATGTGAGAACCTATTTCGCGTGCATTTGTTGTTTAAGTGCGGAGGCTAACTTGAGCCCTTAACTGTCCCTACATGAAGTCCAATTTGTTTTGTATGTCGCCTAGTTTTATCATTTTGTGCAGCCTAGGTAAAGTCTAGAACCACCCAAAAAGAGGTCCAATACCTCCTTGACCATAGGTATGGGATGTGTAGTGCACACGTAGGGTACGGTTTAGAATTGAATTAGAGCTCCTTTAGGTAAATAACTTTAACATAGTAATTGGGTAGTAGGAGATGATTGTCTGTGCCCGCTGGATAATATGAGTAACACCCTATCTCAAGGGAGTACGAAATATTATTTATGTTGTACGCGGTGATCCTTTAGGCTAAAACACTTAGGACCCCTCCCCCCTTTCGTTTCTTTTCTATTAGAATGAAAAAATAGTTGTATCTCCCTATTCAAAATCTCTTTGTAATACGATTCTTAGATTTTGTGCTCTCTCTGCTTACTTGATCACATAGACTAATCCATATAATTTAAGTTCGGCCGAGACCCACAGTTGTAGACCTCGAGGTGTGCCTAATACTTTCTGTATGAGGTAACTTGAGCCCTTACCCGATCTTTGGTGGTGCTGACTAGTTAAAACAGAGTAATTTGCAAATAGGTACCCTAACGCACCTTAAAAATCATTAGGTGGTGACTCTCCTCTTTTAATACCTCCTTTAAAAGAGTTGTCACATGTCGAAGCCCGATTTCGCGAGAAAAGGAAACGGGGCATGGCAGCATGACGACTCTGCTGGGGATTTTACACTTAGGCTCTTACCATAGTGAATTTGTCTTATATGGATTGGTCTTCTTTAATATAAATGCTCTTCCCTTTTTCATTTTTATTTGCTACTACATGCACATCGTTCTCCCATTTTCCTTTTATTTGTTTAAATTCGTTGTAATATGCACATCCCTTCCCCGCTCTACCTTCCTTTGCTTAACTTAGTTATAACATGCATATCCCTTTCCTATTCACCTTTATTTGCTCTAAACTTCTCTTCATTTGTTTAACAATTTCTACATCATGTCTCTCCCGTCCCTACTCCCTTGTTTTCTTTATTACATTCTTGCATATATTCCACAGACTAACTTCTTCCTTTGTCTTTCTTTTATGTATTTCATGTTTTACCTTAATACTGTATTTACCGCTTTTATATATTTATCATACTTGGCAATGTGTTATTATCTCTGGATAAAGCATGCTCCACATCATACTCCACTCGTGCCAATTATCAATATAGTGGCGCTTGATGAGTGTCCGCGCTCTTCCAAAATTACCTTTTTAAATCGGAAAAGCTTATTTGCGGTAGACTAGTCGATCAGCGGTGCATTCGACGGTCCCGTACCTTTCCCTCTCAGGTTGTCCACTTAGGAGTACCAGTCTAGGCCATTCTAGAAACTTCACTCCAATATTAAACGTACATGCATCATGTTAAACTTAGTACGGGTTAGAACGTTGCTAACATGATAGCCCGCTAAAATAAGCCTTGTCCAAAGTCCGACGAGATTTCCACAATCCCAATGGACACCGTCACGTTATGTGTATCACTTGGATAAAATAGGCCAATATGTTGATCATTAGTGTGTAAATAGTCGAATCTAGAGGGGGAAGGGCTAACTCAATTTGTTTGCAAAAAATGAATCACGAAGTCCCCAGGTTCGGCATGGTCCAAAATATCCCACCTTTGCTGCTTGATTGGTGGAAGAACGTTTCACCTAGTGACAAGAATCATGTGAAAAGGTTCCTTGGTAATTTACCTTCCTTATTGGACATTCGGCCAAACGGGGCATTGATTGAGGCCGCCACTATGATTTAGGATGAGAAAAGAGTTGTCTTCCGCTTCGGTAACATAGAAATGGATCCTCTCTTAGAGGAAATAGGAGGTTTTGCTAAGCTGCTGTGGGATAGTCCAGGGTTATTAGTGCCAGAGAATCACACCCCTCGCGGTTTTCTGAAAATACTGGGTTTCAAGAAAAATGATGAGTTTCTTTATTTGAAGAAGTCATACATCCCATTTGAATTCCTTTACAAACGCTATGGGCATAGCAACTCATATCGCCTTCATTATGATGAACTTGCCATCACTTCCTTAGGTTGGACGCACCGCCGAGTGTTTGTGTTCATTGTCTGTTTCTTGGGATCGCTGATATTTCTGATGAAAGGGGGAAGGATCCACACTCGCTTAGCCATGGTCGTTAGGACTCTAATGGAAGGAAACTAGGGACAAACTTACACTATCATCCCCATGATCTTGGACGAAATGTATCGCACTTTAGATCGATACAAGTAGGGGTATGGACACTTTGAGGGCTGTAATCAATTGCTGCAGGTTTGGTTATTAGAACATTTCCAGAGAGGTGAATATCGCCAAGAGCTTCTTTGACGACCATTGAATGACTACATAGCTTACCATCATCCAAAGAGAATGATATTTATCCAAGATAGGTTTGCGCAACCTTGAAGTGCTGTGAGGTGGGTGTGTTTCTTCAGCAATGTGACTGACGAAAAGGTACATTGGATATTTGAATGGTTCCATAGTAGTGAGTTCATCATCAGATCAAGATAAACTACTCATCTAGTGTTGATCAGTTAAGAGGGATCTATCCTTATGCTCCTATAAGGGTAATGAGGCAAGCGGGAAGAAAACAGGTTATACCTCGGGTTTCCAACATGGTCCAATACAAAGAAGATTTGAAAGTGAACATCATTCGGTTCAAGTTCGAGGCACAACATATGTGGAATCGAAAGGTCATTGTGGAGAAAGATACCATCGAGCCAGACAGGTATCATGCTGGCCATGTGTACTTCTACCCATCATGGTTGGTAGATGATATAACGGGGGATGTCAAGCTAGGAATTAATCTGAAAAATAGGTTATAGATGACGGTGCTGAAGCACAAGTCAAGTATAGGATGCTGCGCAAGAGGGTTTTCGAGTCTGAAGCTAGGCATTTGGAACAACACAAAGTGGATATGGAAGCAATTAACGAATGGAGGGAAACCGCCACTAAATCAACAGAAAGATTAGAATATTTAGAGCAAGGGTTGATGGAGCTTGAGGGAAAGATGAGAAAGAGGCTTTCAGATTGTCAGAACACGGATAGCAATGAAGGGGGGCATCTAGAAAAGGCTTACCTATTGTTGGATATGCGCGGCCTAGGGAATCTGATTGATGGAGTCAAGAGAGCCAAGCACGAGGAAGGTCCTTCTGGGACCAAGTAGATTAGGAAATGATGTTCTTTACTGCTTTTTAGCTTAGTTTTAGATTTCTAATGTAATAAGGCAAATGCCATGAGTGACTTTCTTATTATTGTCATTTTAGTAAGGATTTGATTCATTTTTTATTAATGAAATGACATAATTATTGGCATCCATTTTCTCCAAGTCTATGTGTCGCTTAGGCCTACCTCGGGCACAATGAGATCCCCCAAATTAGGATGCGATTATGCTACATGATTTTGCAGAGCATGTTCAATATTGCAAGCATTCTTTCAATATCCCTTACTGACTTGGTTACCTTTTGTTTTTTTTTCTTTTGATTATTCCCCTTCCCCAAGGTTGGTTCGTGCATACTGTCATCATCCGCATATCATACTAGATACAGAGGTCCTCCCCCTCCTCCTCCACCAAGTGATCCTAAAGGCAAAGGCAAAGGGAAAGGAAAAATGGACGATTTAAGCGGTATCAGAAAAGACAATGCAGAGAACGTTGAAACTTCAGACGGTCGGAGTACTCCAGCACAAAATGAATTGGTCCTACGTCTAGAACAGAAAATATTGGATCTACAAGGGGAACTTGATCAAGTCCTAAACTTGGCAAACCTTTCCCTCACCCTAAACGTCCCTGACATCAACCAACAAAACACAAACGCCCAAAACCCGACACCTCCCCAAAACACGCAGAATCAAAACCCACCATCGAATCCTCCCACACCACATCACTTCGCCACACCTCCTCAGAACCACAACCCTTCACCGGTACATACTCCTCAACAACACAATCACCATCCAACTCAATACTGACAAACAACCACATACCACACCCATCAGAATGCACCACAGCCTACTCCTGATCCACAAAACTCAACCAATGACCACCATTATGCCCATATTCCTCGAGTCCACCAAAGAAATCCCATATATGTGAAAACTTTACCTTACACCCCACAACAGACCCTATATATACCCGAATCCGCCGAGAAGGACCTGCTCATCAAGAACACGACGGAAGAACTCAAGAAGCTTACTGGCAGAGTTCATAGTGTCGAAGGTGGCAAAGGTATTGAGGGTTTGAATTATGAGGATTTGTTTATTCAGCCAGATGTAGAACTGCCAGAGGGTTACAAATCTCCTAAGTTCAAAATGTTCGATGGAACTTGTGATTTGAAGGTGCATTTGAGAACATATTGTGACAAACTTGTTGGGGTTGGAAAGGATGAACGAATTCGTATAAAGCTGTTCATGAGGAGCCTCACTCGAGACGCCTTGTCTTGGTACATCAGTCAGAACCCAAAGAAGTGGGTTAATTGGGTGAGCATGGCGTCGGATTTCATGGATCGATTCAGGTTCAACACAGAAAATGCACCAAACGTTTTCTACATTCAAAGTCTCAAGAAGAAACCAACGGAAACCTTCTGTGAGTATGCTACTCGATGGAGGTCTAAAGCTGCAAAAGTAAGGCCGACACTTGAAGAAGAACAGATGAATAAGTTCTTCGTTAGATCTCAGGACCCGCAATACTACAAAAGATTGATAGTTATTGAAAACCATAAATTCTCTGACATAATCAAGCTGGGAGAAATAATAGAAGAAGGGATCAAAAGCGGAATGGTGACAAACTTTGAAGCACTCCAGGACACAAATAAAGCTTTGCAGTCAGGAGGTATCTCTAAGAAGAAAGAAGTGGGTACGGTAATGGTAGCCCAAGGTCCGAAGTCTCCTCTCACATACCAAACACCTCCACCCAAATATCAGCCTTCACCTCCCTGATACCAACAACCTGCCACCACTTACCACTCCTATAACACCCAACCATCATACTACCACTCACCACCAACCCGCCAAAATTACCAAAAGCCAAGACCAAATTTCAATCGCAGACCACCCAGGCAATACACTCCAATTGCTGAACCCATAAACCAACTATACGAGACGCTAAAGGCTGCCCGTTATGTCACTCCCATTCCCGCTGTTGCTATGGAAAATGCTTCCCAGTGGATTAACCCAAATAAGACATGTGCCTATCACTCAGGCATGACGGGTCATACTATTGATGAGTGTCGTACTTTGAAGGATAAGATTCAGACATCAATTGACACCAAAGTCATATAGGCAAAGGAGGCCGATGAAGAGTGGGACTCGGAAGGGTCAATTGGACTCATTCGAGAAGGGGATAATCCTAAAACATCTCCAGTCACTCTCACACCTATCGTGGTGCAAACCTAGGCACCAATTTAAGTTAAGGTAGCTGCACCAACTCCGTTTGAGGTTGAAGTAACAATGCCCTTCACCATGATGGTAGCACCTACGCCATCTTATAAGTCCAATGCTATACCATGGGATTATGTTGCAGAAGCAAGAAGGAAAGGAAAAGCAAAAATGGAAGAAACAAGTGCAGCGCAAGGCATGACCAGAACCGGTAGGGTCTATACACCCGAGCATTTAGGAGGAACGAGCAAAGAAGCTGCATCTAAACTGCCTGTCATTGAGACTGACCCGAATGACCTTTGGAGAAAGGTGCAAGCAAGAGAATATTCTGTAGTTGATCATCTGAACCAAACCTCTGCTCAAATATCCATTTTATCACTGCTGCAAAACTTCGAGGCACATAATAATGCCCTATGAAGGTGTTGAATGAAGACTATGTACCCAATAATATCACTAGTGGAGAAACGGCCAACATGGTAGGGCAAGTGTTGGAAAACCACAAGATCACTTTTCATGAAGACGAGCTGCCGCTAGAAGGACTAAGTCACAACAGGGAACTACATATCACAGTACAGTTTGAGGACAAATTCATTGCCAGAGTCCTGATAGATGGAGGTTCGAGTCTCAACATATGTCCACTAACTACTCTGAAACGATTGGGTAAAGGCCTGCACAAGGCCATAAGGATTCAATTTTCAAATTTTCTTGGTGCGAGCACTGCCCGGGGTTAATTTGAAGCCCTTGAGAACTTTGACGCACTACAAATTTAGGTTCTTGCTCTCTATTGACATTTAGAGCACTGTGGAATTTGTTCTTTCTTGTTGTTTGTTTATTCAATTGATAACTGGTAAGTCTCTTGGCTTTACGATTTCATTCTTCTGTGTTCATGTCTTGCATATTCACCCCTCTGAATTTCATGACCTAAATATGCTCTTAGACCATCTCTATATGTAACTTTACTAGCATTGCACTCGTATTCTGATTTGAATCTCTTTAGCGTTTGGCCTTTTACTTAAAATCTCCAATTTTTTAGATATGTTATTTAAATATGCTTCACCTGAATAATTTAGACTCTCTTAAGTTCATTTAGCCTAATGTATTGGTACTTGAATGTCTACATTACTGTTTTACATGAGTTTGCTTTCCTACTCTACTTTGAATTCCTGCAATGACTGCCTCACGTCTGTAATGTGTTATAATATGTGACTTGCTCCCCTGCTATTGTGTCACTCAGCATGTCTTTGGCTTACTTAATTCCATACCCCTTTAGTGATTATTTGAGACTTTAGAGTGGCTATCTTAATCCGTGTTTCCTTACAATATTTGAGACTGTTTGTCTTAGTGATAAATTGGCATGTCTGCTTTCTGGTGTTGTGGAGGATTTTCAGCATGATTTGGACCTTTAGGCATTAACCCTTTAAGTTAGTGCCCTACCTAGACCTGTTTGGTATTATACACCTTTGTATGTTAACCTTGTGATCTCAGGAAAATTGCTTATCCTCTAACTCTCAATGTGCTTTCTACCAATGTATTATCTCTTGCTAAGTGTTGAACCTGTAATAGACATCTGCCTCTAAGTCCTGTTGACCTTCTTAACTAGCATGTTCTGTATTTTGGACAACTTTGCTATGTCTACTTTCTAAAATACAAGTGCAACTCTTCAAATTCTGTCCCTTAACCATTATTCTCTCACACTCCTTTGTTGCCTACACTATTCTGAATCTTTCACTCTTGGCCAGCTAAAATCCAAGGCTACTAAGACTTTCTCTATTGACCTCCCTAGCGTGAGCATTGCTCGGGGTCCATTTGAGACCATTGTGAACTCTAACACACTAGGACTTGGGGTTCTTTGGCCACCCTCTTTACTACTGAGACCTTAACTGTCTCTCACACTCAGTTCTTTCCTCAGTCTATCTGTTGAATATGCAAATTAGGTTGTTGAAGTGGTTTCTTTGTGATTCAATGTTTGGGTCAAATGATCAATCTGTGACTGTTTGGTTTGGTTTGAGTTCCTCTATGGTTTCTGGGTTGTGCTAATGAATATAGCCCTCTGTTGGGATCTGGGCATGCTATTTGTGAAGAAAGGGTTTGTTAAAGGCCCAGTCAACATTGGGTATCTCCTTTTGGGCCTGTTATAGGCCTACTGCTATTGCTTGTATACTATGTTGTAATTACATTCATCATAGGGTCTGTAATAATTTTGTAATAAACAATTGGGGTTGTTAGTGAAATCGGGGAAATGGGTATACTATAATGTTTTGCATGAAAGGGTAGAAAACATGCCTATAGGGTTCGTATGGTCTACTTGTTGTCCAACCTGCTATATATATGCCATTCAATTTCCATGTGCATTGGTAGAAATCATGCCATTAGGAAAATCACACACTCACACAACTTGCCTACTATCAAAGCATAAGTATTTTATTTATTCCTATGTCTACTGCTAGACAGCATGCCTATAGGAACTAAAAATGTTGATGACCATTCTTTCAATTTGCATAACTGCAGCATATTCATTAGATACCTTGCCTATAGGATTATACTAGCTTATGTTCTACTAATCTTCATCTAGAAATCCTGCCTATAGGACTTTAATTGGTTGATTTGCTATTGTTATCATACTGCTCACCTAGAAAATATGCCTATAGGGCTAAGTATAAACAAATATCAGCTGCAATCATTAATCGTTGGAAATCCTGCCTATAGGGTATTACTACTCACTTTAAACTGTCAATGCTGAACTTTCCAAACATTGTTTCATTGCTCAGCCATGCCACTATTAGAAAGCATGCCCATAGGATCAAACTGAGTAATTCTGAGTATTTCCAATGGTTATCACTACCAACCACCGCGTAAATCACCTAGAGATCATGTTTATAAGTTTAATCACTTATAACCTGTAATTGCAATACTAGATACCCCTAAACTGTATAGTTGTTTGGAAATCATATATATAAGTTTAAAGTGGCACCTTGCATCTAAGACTGTCTGCACGTTTGAATCCAAGGTCACATAGAAACCATGTCTATAGGGCTTAATGGCTTTAATTCGCCTCAGTTTCGAAACTGTCTAACGCCTAATGTGAGAACCTGTTTCGCGTGCATTTGTTGTTTAAGTGTGGAGGCTAACTTGAGCCCTTATCTGTCCCTTCATGAAGTCCAATTTGTTTTGTATGTCACCTAGTTTTGTCATTTTGAGAAACCTAGGTAAAGTCTAGAACCACCCAAATAGAGGTCCAATACCTCTTGGACTATAGGTATGGGACGGGTAGTGCACGCGTAGGGTACGACTTAGAATTGAATTAGAGCGCCCTTAGGTAAACAACTTTAACATAGTAATTGGGTAGCAGGAGATAAGAGTCTGTGCCTGCTGGATAATATGAGTAACACCAAATCTCAAGGGAGTACGAAATATTATTTATGTTGCACGGGGTGATCTTTTAGGCTTAAAAACTTAGGATCCCC